>VXBL01003314.1:378274-439250 GCA_013400195.1 Aramus guarauna
TTTTTTTTACTGTGAGGGAGGTAAAACACTAGAATTGGTTGTCCAGAGAGGTTATGGATTCTCTATCTATGGAGATAACTCAAAATCTAACCAGCCAGTGTCCTGATCAATCTGTTGACTCTGCTTTGAGCAGAGGAGTTGGACTAGATGATCTCTTTCTTTCTGTGAAAATGTAGTTAAATCACATTTTGAGTTCTAACCCACTTTAATTTTCATTTTATATTCATTTTTCAATGTGTTTGTAAAACTTGTGAATATTGTGTTCCAGCAAACTGCATTGCATTGGAGTGCCTACTACAATAACCCAGAGCATGTGAAACTTCTCATAAAACATGATTCGAATATTGGAATCCCTGATATTGAAGGAAAAATACCACTTCACTGGGCAGCTAACAACAAGGACCCTAGTGCAATTCACACCGTGAAATGTATTCTGGTAAGAAAGTCTATTATATAACACTTTCTGTATTTACTGTTTTACTCTGATAGAAATATTTTTTGTTGTCTTGAAATTTTTCATTTTAGTCCACTGCTCTTTGAGAATGAAATAATTTGCTTTTCCTGATCTCCACAATTTTGTAAGAAATCATCATAAATATTTTTGCTCTTTTGAAAAGGGTTTCCTTGAGTTCTATGGGTGAATATCTTTGCTCTAACTCATGGACTATGTATGTTCTCTTAATTAGTTTGATGTGTGTAACTATTCATTTGGGGGGGAAGGGAACGATGAAGGGTTTGGAAGTTCTCCTAATTAAAATGGCCACTCATATTACTCATCTCAGTTGCATCTTGCACACCGATTTCTTTGTTTTGTGTCTCTTCTTCATTATTTGAAAGTTTATTCCTAGCTTGAAAGTTTATTCCTAGTTAACTGTAATAAAAAGTCTAATTTAGTTTGGTCTTTCAAGTCAAAATTCTGGGAAATAGTTGATCAATTACCGATCAGCCCATGATCAGTTCACTGAGAGAATTTCCAAATATTTTTCTGTGGAGATTTAATAATTTTTGATGGCATATTTTCTCTTTCCGCGGTATTTCAGTTTCATTTCTACAGACAGTTATAATGAGTACAATGAAATCCTGTGCTCAGCTTGATTTTTACCTTGATTTTTATTCTGTGGAAATCTCTGAACTTCATGGAAAGATACAGAAGTCTCAACTGAATTTTTCTTTTATATTACAACAATCTCTATATATGTCTTTCAAAGGTCTTTCAGAACCAGACACATATTGATTGTAAGCTAACTACAATGACTTCTATGTCTGTTTGCCTGATTAGCTTGCAAGTTGAGAACTTACATGTAGCATATATTGCTAGAATTTATTTTGCAAGAATTTGTAAGAATTGCAAGAATTTGCTTTGCTTTTCTCCAAATCACATTGATAATCTTACTGATACTTTTTTTTTTTTTACTATAAAAATAGTTTTGGAGAAGTTTCCAGTGTTAAATTAGTGTGATTTTAATTCTGTATTACTTCTGTTTATTCAAGATATTTGTAATTTGGACTCAGTTGTGAAATAATTTGTCACAAACAACATTTTGTCACAAAGTTTTAGTTTGTATATACCATCTACTTTTCTGCCACACTAGAGAAATAAATTTGCTGAAAAGTAGACAAGGATTGCTGTATTCAAATACAGAAATTTTCAAACATTAGATAGTCAAAATAAATGTTTTTAAAAGTTGTGGTGGGTTGGCCCCAGCCAATGGCCTAACTCCTGCACAACCACTCACTCACTCTCCTCTTGTGTGACTGGGAGAAAATAGAAGGTAGGCAGGAAGACTCGTAGATAAATATAACGACAGTTTAGTATGGAAAGCAAAAGCTATGTGCAAAAAAAAGAATTTATTTACTACTTCCCATCAGCAGGCAGATGTTAGCCACCTCCCTGGAAAGTGGAAAAAGAGCTTCAGCACACTTAATTCTTGCTTGGGAAGACAAATGGTGTAGCCATGAGCATCTGTCCTGCCTCCTCCTTTCCCTGAGCTTTTTTTGTTTAGCATGATGCTATGTGGTATGGAATATTGCTTGGCCCAATTTGGGTCAGCTGTCCCAGCTGCATCCCCTCCCAATCTCTTGCCCACCCCCAGCCCACTCACTGGGGAGGAGCAGAGGAGCAGGACAGAGCAGGGCATGAAAAAGAGAAATCCTTGATTCCATGCAAGCACTATTCCGTAATAGACAAAACATTGGTGTGTTACCAACAGTTTTAATCACGGATACAAAGTGCAGCACCGTACCTGCTGCTTCAAGGAAAATTAACTCTGTCCCAGCCAGATGCACTACAAAAGGTCAAAAATACCTGTCTTCTTACTGAAGGTGTTCTCAAAGATTCTCTTTTGGTAATACAGAATCATGACCATGTCCAGGTTTTTGGGGTTTGTTTTCGTTTGGGGTTTTTTTTTGTTTTTTTTTTATTTGGCAGTTAAAAGAGTATATTCTTGATTCCTGCTAGGCTTTTTCATGCATCAACTAAGTTGTTTATATTCCAGATAGTCATACCTATATACGCTTATTGATGGAGTAAGATAATAACAAGTTTAAATGAAAAAGTAATTTAGCTACAGAAAAGCTAAAGTTGATGATACAGAAACTAGGTATGCGGTTGAGTATAAATACCTTTTTTTTTGTTGGTGGTCCCTCTGAGTTTAATTCTTTAGTAAGATCTTGTCTTCTCTCCAAACTGAAGTGTTTTTCTTACTTATCTTGATAGATAACTACCTAGCAGAGCTCACAATCTTCCCCTCCTTTCTTAGCTACTTTTTACCATATTACCCAGTTCCAAATCTGTTCTCCAAGTCTCACCTTTGGTTCTCATTCCTCTCTAGGTCTTCACATCCAGGTTAACTTGATATTTTTTTGTGTTCTTTCTGCGTGATATTTCTAATGTATGTACCCATACGGTTAAAATTTCCGTCATCTTGTGTCTTAACTTACAAAATTGCATTTCTAAGTGCATGAGAATATTGTCTTGTAGTGATAGCAGTGCAAAAGGCCTACAACTCCATGTCACTATTGCCTCTCTACTTTCTTAATCACATCCAACACAAAACATTTGTCTTTGCTTTTGTGATAGAGTGCTATAAGCTGTAAGCTATGTGTCATTGCTCAGAAAGCAGTCAGATATTGATATCTACCTCTGGTCAATCTGCATTGGCAGCCTTTGTTGCCTGCTGACTAAGTTACGAAAAACAACGTTGTTGTTGTTTCTCTCATGTTATCTTTAGCACTCTGGAAGAATTCCCCAGAAAATTATTTTTCTCTAGTGTCCTACTCAGAATTCTCCAGTGCTATTTAGAAAAACTTGACAAAAGTTAAGCTGCTGGTTTTATTGAGACCACAGTCTATCATAGTGAAAAATACTGCCTCATTTTTCTGTGCTCTGCCATCTGGATGTGTCCATTTGTTGTCTTCTGTTTATAAATTCATAAAATTAAGGATCATCTTTCTGTTTTATGTTTGTATAGTACTTAGCCCATGGGGATTGTCAAAATAAACAATAATGAAAAGAGCTCAACTGAATGCTGAAGTAGTAGGTTGGGTTTGCAGAGGTGACAGTTATGCACAAATTGGTTATATCTAATATTGAAATCCATGAAATACAGCGAAAATGGAACTCATGATGTATTTGGAAAGTAAACATGTGAAATAGACAGAAACTGTAATCTGGAGATCCTCTCATGGTCAACTTCCTTTTCCACCTTTCCAGATTCAGCAGTGCTTGGTTACATGAAAAACGTTGGGAAGATGTAAGGAGAAAAGAACAGAATAAGGTTCCATTAATATGATGGAAGCAACTGCTTAGTACTCTCTGTCTATTCTGTATCTCTTTATTTATTCTTCATGGTAAGAGACATGACATTTATTTATACAACACTTTCCATTACTGCCTACAATTCCATTGTTCTAACTGCTGCAGAAAAATGTGTAGCTTCTGTTTCTTCTGTGTATTGTGCTTAAATTATTAATATAGTACAACAGTTTAATTATAGCTAGTTTTACACTGAGACCACTTAAAATCCAAAGAAATTATATTCTTGAAAGTAGGTAGAAAGAGGCCTAGAAAGTTTTAGGTTAAGTGGTCAAAAATTGCCAAACACATGAGTACTTTCAGACTATAAATAATGGCTTTGTCATTAAAAGATTCTTTAGCATTTTGCAAAAGTAACACTTTTGAGTACGGAGATATGTTCTGGGGAACATCTGTGACTTTCAGCCAGGAGTTTTAGGAGTCCTTTTTTTAATATCTTGTGCTTTTAGAAGGCTTGAAAATTAGCTTTCCAGATTACATCAATAATTTATAAAGTGAAGAAGCATTTGTTTTCTTTTTTGTCCATTTTGTTCAAACAGGTTTTCCTCTGGTGGAGTTAGAATTTCAGTAATAAGTTCTGTGCATATCATCATTCGTTTTTCGTCATTCTTAAAAGTGATTCTCAAAAAGATCACTTTGAATTTTTGCAGTGGGCTCTATACTCCCCCTGCTGAGCTCTTTGAATAGACAGAAAGTAAGCCTATTATCAGTTAGCTTTCTCTTGAGAATTAATTATTACAGCTGGGGAAGAATATAAAACTTCACTTTTCACTGTAATGGCTCAGATAAATGTTTTTGAATGCTTATTAGAAGTGTTACCTGTGCTTTGATTATTGTAGCTTGTCCATGTAACAATCTTAACTTTGTATTTTTATTGAAGAGATTCACATTTATCAATTTTACGTTTTTAATAGATTATCTGTTATTGTATGAGTGGCTAGATATAGTAATGAACTACAGTATGTTTCAAGTATGTTAATTTTTTTTCTCTAGCAAAACATGGCTAACACTACTGATATCTAAAACTCTGATGCAGTTTTTTAATATGAGACCAGCTTAATTAGCATTTACATACAGTATGCAAAGTATGTAAAAGTTTAATTTTAGAAACCTTGTATCAATCAAATATTAGGAGGTTTAAGTTGACACTGGTAGAAAGTAAGTCAGTAAGAAGCAAGAAACCAGGGCATCGCGGAATTGAGTTTACTACAGCAGTAATAATTTAGCCAGATTGCCATTAGAAAATATGGTTAAATATAACTCTAAAATCTATTAAATAGAACATATAGAATGTACAACCTTGGTCAATTAATATTTGGGTAGAAACCATAACTCTTCAATTTCCTGACTTTATGCTTCTTGATTTATCACTCTCAATGTTAGATGTTAGTTTTCTATGTCATAGTTACTGCCTCTGAAATAATGCAAATACAAGTGATTTTATGGCTTATTTGTGTACGTACTGAAGTCGGCAGGAAAAATTGCAGTTAGTTTAGTGAGAAAGAAATCAGGAACTTGCTTCAACTGTTATAACAAGCTGCACTGATCACAATCTCTACCTCCTCTTTCATAGGTATATTGAAGTGTGGCACTGTATTTTCAGGATTGTTTTTCTTGGTTATCACGGGTTAAATCCACTTTAGTGTTGGAAGTTAAAATTCTCAGGACTACATTCCTTTTTTCTTTCGCACAGGGTTCTCATGACTGAAGTGAATTGTTCTGAATTGTTGAAGACAGAATAGCAGACTTAGAACCATAGAATGGTTTGGGCTGGAAGGGACCTAGAAGATCATCTAGTTCCAACCCCCCTGCCATGGGCAGGGACACCCTCCACTAGACCAGGTTGCCCAAGGCCCCATCCAACCTGGCCTTGAACACTGCCAGGGAGGGGGCAGCCACAGCTTCGCTGGGCAACCTGTTCCAGTGCCTCACCACTCTCATAGTGAAGAATTTCTTCCTTCTATCTAATCTATATCTATCCTCCTTCAGTTTAAAGCCATTACCCCTTGTCCTATCACTACATGCCCTTGTAAAAAGTTTCTCTCCAGCTTTCACTACTCCCTATAGTTTATTTAAGCTCTTGTTTTGCTTCTGCTCTAGATGTTTAGTGTCCTGCATCCTGAGTGTCTATTGGTTTATTGTTTGCCATTTTCTTTAGAGATACCTCTTTTTTTCTAGGAAAGTGAAGTTTGAATTTCATGGGTCTTTGATATTTGCCATTTGGAGATCTCTGCAACGCTAAGATGATGTTCATTTGTACCTGTTCTGCTCTTTTGCCTGAGAAAGAAAGTCATGAAGAGAAATCTGTCCAGAAAAAAGTTAATGAGAGAGGAAATTATCATAATACAAACCTATATAGCTAGGGGCCTTATGTGAAAATAATTTAGCATGTTTTTTAAGAAAATGTGATGAAAAGTCAAGTCATATCTATTAATGCCTATGTTATATGATCAAATGACTAATCACAATACTTTAAAAGATTTTTTAAATAAAAATTAAGCCCATTACACATGGATACATTAATTAGAAGTACTCTCTAACTTATTTCTATCCTGTCAGCTAAAGACCTTGACATCTCCTTTAGAAATACTCTGATAGTCATGAGGTTTTAGCATGCTAGAAAAGTATCACAATGAAAGCCATAAGATTAACTTGTGCAAAAAGGAGAGTGTCCTAGGAGAAAAATATGAAGATATAGATGTCATGTTCAACTTAGAACATCAAGTAAAAAGATCTAGTTATTTTCACAAGAACCTGAGTTAGTGTTTTAAAGATCTGTGTAAGGAGCCACTTGCTCAACAGACTGGTAAAAAAATACAGAGTATGTACCAAAAATCAGGTCTTGTGCAATAATTAAGTATATATTAAAAAAAAAATCCCTAAGAAATACTTAAAAAATAGCCTGTACTGTAACAAAAATATTTAGAGCTATATTCTTTTGAACAAGGACAGTTCACCTCCTTATTATAAGACTCCAAAAAAACACCAATATGTAAAGAGTATATAGTTTTTATCTTCAACTTAATTTTTTTTTTTTTTAATTTTGTGTTTATTTTTTTAAAGGAAGCTGCACCTACAGAATCTCTGCTTAACTGGCAAGACTATGAAGGACGAACTCCCCTTCATTTTGCTGTTGCTGATGGGAATGTAGCAGTGGTTGATGTCCTGACCTCCTATGAAGGCTGCAATGTGACATCGTATGACAATTTGTTTCGAACTCCCCTTCACTGGGCAGCCTTACTTGGTAAAATTGGACAATGCTGAAGTCATTTAATAATTAATTGACTGTGGTGTTTCATCTTTGTCTCTGTTTTTTATTTACTTCCAGCCTGGCATTATGCTAACTAATGTCTTAGAACAATTATATTTTCTGCTAGAACAGGATTAGAAGTTTGCGTGTAGACTGTGGGGTTTTTTTTAGCTTCACATTCTCCAAAGCATTGTAAAATGCATTACTTCAGCAGGCTATATATGCTCGTGATTTAAGAACAATTAGACCATATTGAGATGTTCTTGCATATGTAGCTTTGTTCATAAGTAAAAAAAAAATTCTGTTACACTAGAGCAGTGGTGTCCAAAGTAGGGTGTGCACACTCTGGCGTACGTGCAAGACAATCCCTTGGGGTGCACAAAGAAAATACTAGAACTTCTCTTTAATTTTTATCTGAAAAAATAAGAACACTTTACTAATATTTAATATACAAATTGATGCTAGCACCCTCACTAGGTCCATATGTAAGACAATCACATAGTGAGCTGCTTGAGGGAAGTTAGTGCTCCACAGCACAGAGGGGTTGACAGTGGCATCATCACTCCTCTGTTCACTTTCAGCTTATTGCAGTTTATATGTGGCCAGTTAAGTGGATTTATGGATTATATTATCTAGTTTTTACTAAACTACCCCTAACAAAATAGACAAGTGACTTAAAAAGATTGCCACAAAGAAACCACAGATAATCTGATAATGCCAGCACAAGTGAGCAACAAGAAAATGGCAGAGCTGACACTTCTCCTACTCCTAGTACAAGCTCTTCATCAGAGACATTGTGACAATCTAATCAGATCTGACAAGAAGTTTTGTTCAGATAATTTTTTTTTTCTGTTCAGATTGCTACCCTGAGACTCAAATACTCTGTAAATTATAACCTTGCATATGCAAATTCTGCACAGTTTGGTTTTACAGGTTACAAAACTGGATCTCTGCAAAACAGGTAAAAACCTGATTAAATATAAATAGTCTAAATACAGGGAAACACTACTCATAAAATTACAGGCACAAGAATAATGTATTTTAGAAAATTGACCTCCTATTTTCCATTCTTCTAGGTGCAGGTGGAAAAATATACACCATGTACTGGATAAAAAGAAAGAATCTTCAAACTCTCTCTCCTTTTAACAGGCTTCATCCCCATGACCCTTAGGGACACTGCAGACAAAGAATGCCAATAAAAGAATCAGATTGCTCACTGGAGCGAGTTACTGCAACTCCAGTAACAATATATATGTAGTTTGATTATGTTTATTTAAAAAGAAAAAAAAAAAAAAAAAGTGTTCTCAGATTTGCATTTACATTCAATTAGGGATATTGAATTTTTACAGAGAAATTGTGAAACATTTTAAGTGTCGTAGGATTGGTCTCCTAAAGAAATAGTCATTATCATTTGGTTCTGTCCAGAAGCAAAATTTATCGTGTTTTGAAATTGATTGTATTTAAGAGAGAAGTTTTGTCTGTTGGAAAAATGGATTGTCTGATCAATGTGGAATAAAGGGGGGAAGATCTGCCAAGACCTCCAGAGTCCTCTGCGAACTTGATGAGGTCTCTAGGCAGCATATGCCCATGAGGAACTTCCCATTGGTAAATCATGATTCATTTTTAGGGTTCTGTTTTTAAGTTAGTGGATGCGGTATTTAGATCTCAAAGAGTCTAAAATGTTATTAACTGGGTTAACAGTAGGAGGTCTTAAGTAGTGCATGGATACAGCCACAGATATTCTGTTAAAGGTGATGGGGTGCATGTGACTGCACCTTATGGCATCGTTGCTCCTGTTACCTTTTATTTTGTGTAGATACAAGTCTCAGCCAAGTTACATCTCTTTGAAATAAAAGTACTACAGAAATGACAGTTCTTGATATCAGGAATTGAGTTTTAATGTTTACATTCACGTCCAAGTGAGATCATCTTTGCACCAATTTATTTACTGTTGCACCCAATACAAAAAATGTTTTCAACTCCCTCAAGCCTTCTTTCTCACAGATAATTTAGGCAGACCTCCTGTCCTGTTTACAGAGTTTGCTTACCCTTTTTCTAGTGTGTCCTGAAAGTTCAGGCGACTTTTTTTTCCAGGCTCAGTACTCCTATGTTTTTCCTTCTAGGATTGCACTCAGAACCAACTTCCAGTGCACCTCAATTCACTTCTTATAGTCTTAAGACAGGAAGAGCACAGCAGCATTACATCTCTTCTTTTTAGTGGCTTTCTGGTAGGAAGGGACAGAATGTTGCCATGTTCTGGGTCCAGGCTTGTCTTAATGGCTGAAAGGAAGGAGGAGCCTTCCTGTACACCCTAAAGCCCCTAGAAAAAAATAATCCCTACATAGCTGTTCATCCTTTTTGACCCAAGTTGACCATTTTCTCTTGTTTCTGGTACTTCTCTACATAGAAGGTCTGAAAGTGCCATTCCACACAACAAGGCTTGCCTAGTCCTTAATCTCCTAGGTTTTTTAAAAGCTACAGACCACAACTCTTATACAGCTTCATTCTGTAAGTGTCGATGTTTTCATTAAAAAAGTCTATTGCTAGTAGAAAGGTTTACCTACTTTTTTTTTTCATTTGTTCTAAAGTAATTCAAGTCAACTGTACAAAAGTAACAAGCTGCAAAATAATTTTCCCCATGCGTGAGATACTGGGAGATTTCTCCTGTAAAATTAGAGTATTTTTATGTAATTTATGCCTTATAGTATTTCTTAAAATACCAAATCATTAAGATACTCTGAGCTGCATATGCCTACAAAAGAAAGCATATGAAAGGATCAGTTGACTTTAGTGGCAATAGACTATATTGTGTCTTTGTTGTCCTGTCTGTGAAGTGGATATAAAGTTTACCCATCCCCCCAAAATGTTGTGGTTATAACCTAAAAACATTCTAATCTGTTTTGATGGAAGGAGTTGTGTGTGTCGGTTTGTTGTTTATTGCAGATATGGCAGCTGGTGGTAGGCTAGCTTCCAGATTCTGCTATACATCTTCAGTTGAAATTTTGATTGCATAAAACCCTAGAATTTACTCTTAATTTCTGTAAAACAATGCAATGCAGGATGAAATTGTCAATGTTGGGTTAGCTTCCCTTTTAATGTAGATGGACGAATGCTCATCACCATCAGTCTGTGTGCACTTTACTTCTTCTGACTGACCTCTTACTCAAATGCAGCAAGCATCTCAGCTGACTTATCAGAAGTTTTTTCTGGCAATATTCAACTCATTCATTGCAGTGTTAATATCACTGTTCTCTGACCAGCTACTGCTGGTTTCTTTGTTTAGGACAATGCTCTAGTGATTTCTTTTAAAAGAAATAGAAAATCTTTACACATTTTCCTATTCATATGTCATTCTGATTTACAGATGCCCCTCAATAATGAGGATACAGAGTGTGGAACTGGAACACTATTGGGAAGAAGGTGCATGCCAGGCTTGATAGTTCAAATACCACATCTTATGTTTCTCTCCTATGTTTAGAGTATAATGGCTACAACACAAGCATACTATTATTTATTGAAGTTTGTTTATTTTCTTTTGTTGGGTTTTTTTTGGGGGGTGCGGGGTTTTTTTATAGGGAAGTGTTTAACTTTAGGATTTGATACATGTCTGGTTTTGTCATATTAATCTTCTCAGGTCATGCACAGATTGTCCATCTCTTATTAGAAAGAAATAAGTTTGGAACTATCCCGTCTGATAGTCAAGGTGCAACACCCCTACATTATGCAGCACAGAGCAACTTTGCTGTAAGTAGCACATACCCTAAATGTGAAGTAAATATATTTTGCTGAAACATTTATAATGTAACAAAGTGAGTTGGTTTTAAAATAATATAAACACACTGTTGTCTGCACAAGCTTAATTCAGAGTTTTCCTATGTTATGTGATATAAATGTGGTTAATTACAAACTATTAAAAACAGATTTTTAAAAACTAAATTGCTTTACAGAGAAAAGCCCTTTGATGTATATGTTTACATCAACACACACAATAGTCGTTTAGGTACTTCAGTAGAAAGCAGAATGGCACCTACTATTTTACAGCGCTTTTGCTTTTTAAGGCTCGTTATAGCAAAATGGCAGCAGTTATAAGATCACCTGTATGAGTATTTGCACAGCTGCTTCAGTACCAGTCAAACCAGTCTTTGACTTCAAGAAGGTGATTAACTTACTAATATTTGCTGTTATGAATGGGCCGTTGTCTCATAAAGCATGGCTAAAGAGTGAGTACCTTTTGTCACAATTCTCCATGAACACTATATTTTAAGAAGTTTTAAAAAGTTTTGGATATTTTAAAAATATTTTTTTAAATTCAAACAAAGAAAATTGGTTTCTCAGCCTAATTCTTATATATTGGTAGAATAGGTGACTTTTTTCCAGAGCACGATCAGACAGCTAAGTATAAAACTCAGGACTTTAATGATTGCTGGTCATAGATACTGTTACAAAAGTAGTTCTCAAGCACTGGAACTTAAGAAGGCTTTTTTCATGCTGCTCTGTTGCTCATAGTTGAATTATGCCATGCATAGTAAGCTGAAAGCTCCCATCTAAGTTTTCTTGAGTTGTATTATTAATAACCTCCCTTTACAAAAAGAGTTATTTAGTGCTTAATGAATGTAGTTATATAGTGCATATTGCAGCATTTTCTTAACAGGGATACTAATTTGGGTCTTTCTTGCCTACCCACATGCTAATTTTCATAAAACAAGTAAAATTTTAATGCCCTTGAGAACAATTCAAGTTAACAAATCCAGAAGTATTGTTGAAAGAGAGAACTGACCAATTTATATTAATACCATAGCTCTCATCCTCTGTTTCTGTGTGAGACTGAGTTTTGGGGTTTTGGTAGGGGTTTTTGGAGGTGGTCTTAGTAAGACCATACAGATATTTTTTTTTAAATTCAGACTTTCATTGGAGCATACCTCTGTGTATAATTTACAACTTTTCAGAGCATTTTTTTTAGTGATGCTGATTATTGTCCATTACGTGGTATGTATGATTTGGGTCTGACTCACACACCTAAAATATTTATGTTGTAAAAGCCTTTCTTTCTAGTTTGAGTCAGACTTATGGGAAAGATAGAATGTTTTTATTTACAATCTGGTGATTATCTTCATATGCTTTTATCTTTTCTTTTTTTTCTTTTCTATATGGATACATTCCTAAATAATGGATTTTCATACTGGCTTTCTTTCTCTGGGCTTGATTCAGTTGTATGAAACATCTTCATTGTGTTGCTGCTTTTTGATCCCACCAGCCAGCCAAACTATGATATTGTTTAGGTTTTATGGGGAAATAGAGTAGGTGATGGAATCAGACATTCTTTTGTAATCTTATGTACTTACAATGAAGGGACTGTTTCCCATCTTAAATGAAGAATCGAACAGGAGAGTCCCATTCAGATCTGCAAGCCTCTTTTAGCTGATGATGTCTTCAAAAGCCTCCATTTATGCATGCCTAAATTATGTCTGGAGCTCCTCTCTTCTACCGCTCTGGTTGTTTCTGAGCACCACTGTTTGCTTTTTTTTCCCCTCTATCACATACAAATCCTTGAGAAATTCCCACCACAGCATTCCATATATATATAGTCAAACAACTGAGTGGACACACATCCGTGTTTGTTTTGGCAGTAGCATCTATATCTTTATGGTTTGATAGCCACGTCATTGTTCTGTTCAGACTGCCCAAGTTTGGATAGGTGTGGTATGTTTCTCAATTAAAATGAAATGTTTCTTAGTCCCTAACAAGAAGAAGAAACTTTGTTCTTTTGTGTTAATTATAAAAATTTGTGTTGCTTTCAGTTTTACTTAACTGGGTATCTTGTTGTTTGTTCTATTTTTCTGCAGGTTACTTACTCTAATATGATTTTTTTGTTTTTTAAAGACTGAGGAGACTTGGCTGGCACTTAATTTAGCTGACACATTTGTTCTTCAAGACTAGCTTATCCCTGCTTATTATAGAAGGGAAAGTTCTAGAAGAACTTACCTAATATAACCACCCTAAGTTGCCTGAAATTTAGATGGCTTATGTATCCCACAGAATGTCCAAATAAACATCCTTTTTAAATTTTTTGAACTTCATGTGTGAAGGCAGATGCTCTATTAGTATTGATTTTAGTATACAGAATGCAGGACTAATTTTTTTTTTTCTGAATTTTTCCAGAGATCTCCAAAACAATGTACTTCCCTTTCACATACTTGTATAGATTGATCTAGTAAATGAAATGTGGATACCCATGTCTGATTTTTTAATATTCAAAAATAATACTTAATATTTTTCAGAGTCTCTTGATAGCACAGAATGAAATGGTCCAGGTTTATTCTCTCCTTCACTGTTATTTTTCAGCTTTGTTATTTTTTTGTTTTGGTTTCTCCATTTTTTTAAATAGAGATAAAATACATGTATTTTTTCATGACAAAATACATGTAGAATTAAAGTGATTGATACTTTTATCTTCTGATTTCTTAACCATCCTGTTCTATATTAATTTCATTTTGTTTTCAAGTTGTGATAACTTCATTTGGGAAAAATAAGTCTCTTATTTTCTATAAACTCTAGAAAAAAGAGTGGTTGAAAGAAAGGCTGCTTTGCTAAAACTTAATGGAAAAATAAAATTACTTATTTATGTTTGCAGGTTGTGTGCCTTAGTGTTGAAAAGGTCCAGCATTCATACCGCTTTTCACTTTGCAGGATTTCAAGCAGTGCAGAGTACTGGTAGGGTGCTGAGTTGCTGGCCTAATGAGTGGCCGTTTGTACCTGAGGTGTAGTGGTGGTCAGTGTGAGTACACAAAGCTATAAACACATGCTGGTTTGCGTGGGAGGCTTAATGCTTCCATTCCTTATTATTTTTGGCTGGACCTTTTTACAATAAACTGGTAGTTCAGATACAGACCCAAATTCAGAAAGCTGTTCTGATCTTAGATCACATTAACATTAGATAAATGAGAAAATTCCTATTTCTTTAGAGGGATGAAATAATAAGTAATAGTTAAAAAAAAAAAAAAATCCAAATTAGTCATTAGAACTTAGGCATTTAAACACCTTTGTGATTATAAGCATTTGATTCCTTATAGCCAAGGAATTCTCATTCTACCCAGAGCAGTGATAGACCTATTTTGGGGTCACGTGGGGGAAAAGATAAAATAGTGTTAACACTGAAATATAAAAATAAAATAAAACAAAATAATGAAGCCCACTTTTTTCAGTTTTTATTGGCTAGTCTATCAGTGGCTCTGAAAAGATGTTTACCAGCTGTTAAATACACAGCCTTTGTAAGGGATTGGATAGAAAAGGGAAAGTCTTCCCCTAATTCTTTTTCCCACAGTAGTGATTTTCTCTGCTTTCTTTTCCTGTGTGGCCTATGAAGAATTTAGCAGCAGGTTAAACAAGTGGACTTAGTAACTTGTTGATATTATTAAATACTAGGAAATATGTCTATGTTACCCCAGAAGTCTTTTTTTTTTTTTTTTAGTAGTCAAATTATTAGAGTTTAGCAAGCTAAAATACTTGCATGTGCAGTCATATTTAGAACTGGAGCAAAAAATATGTCAGGAGAATATTTTGAAGGAACATTATTTTAACATCATGGTATTATAGTAATATCTTGATAAGCCAGTATGTATTTCATTGCTTTCTTCACAGTGACTTCACAGTAACTTCACAGTGTCATTTACTTCCTTGTGATGAACATATGATGTTTGACACTAAAAAGAAAAAAAAGTATGAAATAAATGACAGTGTTAAATTCATAGTTACGGTTGCGCTATGAACATTGACGAGGAAAAGGGCATAGCAGAAAATACAGTAGTCCTGTTGAGCTATTACTCTATATAAACATAAAAAGGAAAAATGAAGCTTTGATTAGCCTCACAAACACCTAAATGAAACACAGTAGTTTCTTCTTGTTACAGATTCCTTTTAATGTTAATTTCAATGTATGTATTTTCAGGAAACAGTTGAAGTATTTTTGAAACATCCTTCTGTAAAAGATGACTCCGATCTTGAGGGAAGAACATCCTTTATGTGGGCAGCTGGCAAAGGCAGCGATGATGTTATTAGGACTATGCTGGCTTTAAAATTGGATATTGATATCAATATGACAGACAAATACGCTGGCACAGGTAAGATGCTTTACAATAAAGTGCCGCTGGATAATTCCAGTTGGTGTGATTTCCACCAAATAAAAAACATTGTTATAAGCTATATTAATCTTTTCCTGGATGTGTACCTTAATCCTGAAAATATTTCTGCGTTAGTTTAATTATGTGTGTGAGTGCCTTTTTGTGGGAAAGAAAGAAATCTTTTCTGTGCAGATTTGACCAGTTCATTTCAAGAAGAAATATACTGCTCTGCTGTTGTTTTAGTTGGATCTGTAATCCTGGGAAAGGAAGAACCGTTCTGTGTTTCGAAGAACAAAATGAAATATAAATGCATAAAAAGCCCTCCCTGAAAATGCCTGTTAAAAAAAATTTGTCAGTAAAAAAATACTTTGAAATAATTTAGAGCAAACTAACCAGTGAAATGGCTAAATTATCATCATGAAAATTGTAAGTACTGTAGTTAACTTGTAAAGATACTGTAATAAAGATTAGAACTATTGCACTTCTGTTGTCCAAACAAGAGATTAAATTTGATGACCCCCAAGTTTATCATCCCATAATCTGCCTGAAGCAAAAGATATGCCACACAGTGTTTCAGAATTCAAGCACGCAAGTCATGAAATTCCAGATTTCTTATAACAACTGTGACTTTTATCTCCTTTAATGAAAAATTATAAGATTTTGTGGTAGAAATATTGTACCTATGTAGTACTTTCAACAAAAACAGAGAGAGGTGGTGAAGGCTACATGTATTCAACAGTGTGGGAAATACAGGTAAAGGTAGTGGAGCTGTATAGTGTGCTGATGACACCTGAATAAAAAAAAAAAGAGGAGAATGTGGATATATTGGGTATAAATTGGAGGGGTTTGGTAGCAGGGGGGTGCAGGAGTAAGCTGTGTGGGAAGAGGTCATGACCTACCCTGTGCCAGTCACAGCCAGGTCACAAATTTAGAAGCTAAGTGCAAAAATGGGTATCTATTGTCCTGGTTTCAGCTAGGATACAGTTAATTTGCTTATGAGCAGCTGGTATGGTGCTGTGTTTTGGATTTAGGATGAGAATAATGTTGATAACACATCAATATTTCAGTTGTTGGTAAGTCAAGGACTTTTCAGCTTCTCATACTGGCCCACCAGCAAGGAGGCTGGGCGTGCACAAGAAGCTGAGAGGGGACTGGGCCAGGACAGCTGACCCCAACTGGCCAAAGGGATATCCCATGCCATGTGACATCATGCTCAGTATGTATGACCTGGGGAGTTGGCTGGGAGGTGATGTGGCTCAGGAACTAGCTGAGCATCAGTTCCAGGTTGTGAGCAATTGTGCTGTTCATCACTGGGGGTTTTTTTGGTTTGGTTTTTTTCCTTTTCTGTCCTATCAAACTGTCTTTATCTCAATCCACAAGTTTTACCTTTTTCGTTTCAATTCTCTTCCCAATCCCACTGCAGGGCAAGGGGGAGTGAGCAAACGGCTGCATGGTTGTTTTAGCTGCCTGCCAGGTTAAGCCATGACAGCTATGTATAAGTCGTAAAACAATAGCCAAGCTGGTAGTCAGAGCACACACCTGTGAGTAATACAGTAGAGGGCATTTCTTCTGAAAAGAAAACGACGTTATTTTAAACAAACAATGTATATTGTAATGGGTTTTTATGTAAATTTTAAAGTATTTGTTTTAAGGTATACTTCAGCATTATCTTTTGGCTGCACAGTCACTAGCCTGAGGTGCATGCTTGATTTAGGGAACTTGCAGTGTAGATCTACCCCAACCAAGAAACAAAGATATGAGTTTAACAGCTTTTCTCTTTTCAGATCACACTTGGAATTGCATGCATATGATAAATAAATGCAATGTCAGGGCTACGTGGTTCAGGATTTGAAAGACAGCATGTATGAATATTACTTTCATATCAAAACATAAAAATGTTATTTGGTTTGGCTGTATGTGAGGGGTCTTTACACAAAAAGCCAAACACAGTTACCGTAAAATTCTATTTAAATATCTAAATTTTTTCTTTCCTTACAAATTAACAGACAAAAAAATTGGTCTTTCCAAGTTATGATAGTTTGTAATTTTTGAGTTTAAGAAATAGTGCAAGAAATAGAATCTCAGTCTTCATGTTTGATGACTTTCCAAACTACACACTCTACCCTTTTAGTCTTGTTTCATCTTTTATCAGTTTCACCTACATTTGCTCCTTCCTGACAGTTCCCTTTCAAATACCTCACAGTATTTGCTTCAGACCTTCAGGTGCAGTAATGTTGTAGTCACTGTGCAAACCTCCTTATAAAGGGTTTGCTTCTTTGCAGACAGTAATCACATACTGTGTTTCTGAAATTACTCGAGTGTGGATTTCATGCTTGAATAATTCAGGAGGTCAGGTTTATTATCTTTTGCTCTTAAACCTTTCATAGCAGTGATATGTAGTCACCTTTTAATCTTGATTTTGTTGTAGGGCTTTTAAATACAAGGCAATGAATGGATTTTCCACTTACTTGAAATAGCCGTTGTGTAGATCAGACTAATGGTCTTAAAGTGGGGAACTACACCGCTTGTCGCTTGCTATCAAGCAATCCAAATTTTACCATGGGACAAGCATGTGCAGTGGCATGGGGTTTATTATAGTGAGCTACAAACTTAAAAGGAAGCCCACCAGTAAATCACTCTCAGATTTCAGACCTGGGGTTTTTTTTGAAGGTTCTTAATCATTCCCCAGTTTTGGTGAGGGAAAAGTAATGCTGTATTCTGACGGGAAACTGGTGTAATAGAAAATCGCGTACATGCCTCCGTGCCTGGGATACAGTTGCTGAGGAAAGTTCAAGGTTGTGTTTTTCTGACTTTTGTGTGGCCACTCAGTTAAGCTCAGTTATAATGTTGCATTAACGCAGCCTTTTGCATTTACTTAAAAAGAGCAAGCTCTCCATTCAACTTTGCTAGAACATCGAGACTCTCCATGTATTGTGTAGGAGAATGACACCAAGGGAAAGGAATTTCCCTGTTCTCAGAGATCAGCGCTGCAGGAGCATTACAGGGGCAGCTTTATAGCTCTGCCGTCACTGCCCACAATGGAGAGGGCTCTGTCTGTTGGCTGAACAAAGGGCCTATTGTGACCAGCTGGCTGAAGAATCTCTTCAGTCACCGTGACTCCATCACAGAAAATTTGGCTTACAAGAAAATATTGAGCACAAAGTGCGAAACAAGATGCCTGCGTCAGAATGAGTGATAGGGGGGAAGAACCAGCCAAGCTGACACAGCAGCTCTTTTTCTATTGTATTGTTATACACACCCCATGTGTCATCTGATGAAGTGGTTTACTGCCTTTGGTTTCATAAGAAACACAGTACAAAAAACAGAACCTAGAGTTTACTGTGAGGTCAGGCCATGAAAACCAGGCCCATCCAAATGTACGAAGCGTCAGGGATCTCATTCTTATCAAATTTCTACTGATAGCCACCCACTCACCTAGCTACCGCAGATCTTGCCACTTACAGTTAGTTTTCCCGAGTGCGATGAGTGCCCCTGTGCTTTTTAACTGTGATACTTAAACATCAGTGTCATCTTAAAGGCATGATTTCAATTATTAAGGCAGCATTTCTCATAGTGTCTCTGGCTGTGACCCCAGTTCTTGTAGGAAGTGCCTCATTTGTCTGTATCACAGTTCCAGTTACTATCACTAATATCTAGAATCAGTGTTCAGGCAATGCGGTTCAGCTGGATTTGATTCACGGGCAGTAGGAAGGACCTGTGCATTTTTGTAGTGCCTGTGTAACGGGATGTGCTGGGTGACTGTTTTATGAGCTGTGCAAAGCTGGTACCAGTGGTAAACAGTAGCAGGCAAATAGAAGAAGCCTGACTGTTTTGATACGCTGGCTGTGGTTCAAGAAACGGTTTCTTCTAACATTGGCCTTCGTGGTGTGCTTTTCTGTATAATGCCTCTGCTGGATCCTGAGCCTGAGTTTTAATACTCAACAAGTAGAGACATGTAGGTACTGTTTACAGCCCCACATTTTGCTTGTTTGAGCAAATTGAATCCTTATCAAGGATCAATATTTTTGAAATTTCACAGGGAAATACGAATTCACTGTACTAACTGTGCACTTATGAATTGCACTGGTTTGTATTTTCCTTCTAAATTATTTGGGTATTGTCATGTGCAAAATAGTTTAGATGTAAGGCAGTATGCCTCTGAGAATGTAGATTATCTGATTTGATTGCTGACTATAGGAAATAATCTAAAGCCTTTTGAAATCAAATTGTAAGTGAAATCACCAATATATGTGTCCTCCATTGGTTTGAAATCTCATTGCTGTATGTGTTGTTTGCCTTTCCTTCAAAAAGAACACTGAACTGGTTGGACTGCCATTTCGACATTTTCCTCCAGTCCAGCTGAAAGTGCCTGCAGGATGCTGTGTGATCCCACAGCACCTTCAGTTGTAGGACACCACGTCTTTATCTCTGAGGTCTTACTCTGCTAATGTAGCTCTCTACTATTTGTTGGTTTGGACTCAGCAAAGTCTGGATACATTCAGAGATAAGAAGGCAAAGAAAACTACAGAAGAGTAGGAGCCTGGAGAATCAACTTTGCATATTTTTCATACAGCTAAGCTTCATAAATTGTAGGGAAGAGACAAAATGCAGTATCTGGTCTGTCCGTCATCTTTTTCTCTTTTCTGAAGAAAATAGGGAGCTGCAGGCACTGTGTGAGATGTGATGGCCTTGCTACGTAGTTTTGCGTAAAATTTTCTCCAACTAATTATGAACACACACACACACACACACCCAAAACCAGCTGAGAGCCTAGTGGTAAGGTTTAATTGAGACAGCTTTGCACATCTGAAAGAAAAAAATGGTATTTCAGGAGAACATTGAAGAAATAATGAAAGCTTTCTTTCACTGGCAACAGGCAGTTTCATCTCCATTGGGGTGATGTAAGAAATGCCACAAAACAGCAGCAGAAGTAGATCATTTTATGTTCTCTTAATCAGAAGCTGCTGACCTTCCACAAATCCTCAGTATGAGCCAATCTTGGTGGTGTTAAGGTTAAAATTCCTTTTTCTGCAAGTTAGAAACATGTTTCAGTGTTAACACTTTTTCTGCTTATTGCCTGTATGACAATAAAATGTGGCTAGTGATCACTTGTTATGATTCTTCAGTTTCTTGTGGTTGAAAAGCACCCTTTCCACCAAAACGTTTGAAATGAATTTTTATTTTGACTCTTCTAATTGTGAACCTCCAAAGCTCATGATATTGTGATTTCTTTTTCCTACTACTTTATTCTTTTAGCATTACACACTGCTGCCCTTTCTGGCCATGTCAGCACAGTGAAATTGCTGTTGGAACATAATGCGCAGGTGGATGCTTTGGATGTGATGAAACATACCCCACTTTTCCGAGCCTGTGAGATGGGACACAAAGAAGTGATACAAACGCTCATTAAAGGTCAGCTGATACGAATTTACAAACCTGTTTGGAGTTTTGGTGCTGCTTTCTGTGGGGCTAAGAAATAAAAAGCATAGCTGAGCAGGACATCGGGTAGAAAATGACTTCCTTAGAGTAGTTTTTGTCTGTAAGTACCATTTGTGGACCAGCACTAGTAAATGTAAAAGATTTTCAGAGTGGTGCGTACAATGGCTAGAAGAGTTAAATATAAAACTTTCAAAGTTGGAATAGTTCTTTCCACAGCTCTTTTCTGCTCAAGCCTTTTCAAGTACGTTCTAAACTCTCAAACCGCCTCTTCCCCCAGCAAGTCATTGTTTGTCTGTCTTTTCTTTTCCTCCAATAAATAAGACCAAATTAAGCTTTCTTCTCTTCCATGAGAAAGCATTTTTAGGCTTCTTTGAAGACTTTTTGACTATTTAAATGAATCTTTATTTTTTAATGAAGGTAGCTATCAAAAATCCTAAATCATTAACATTTTCCACTAGTTGTTTTTTGTAAGCAGTATTCTATTTGTAGACAGAAGTAACACTTAGCAACGTACACAGTTTTAGATAACTGTAAAAACTCTGCTGAAGTGCAAGAAGTATAGTGAAGGAACAGTGGTATCTTAAACGCAAAATTCTGTCATTTTAGCTTCACAGAAACGTTTCAAGTAGCTGGAAGCATTTATGAAGTATCCAGGCTAACAAGTTGCAAGTTTCCATCAACCATCCCTTTTTATGGAAAAGCGTACTTCCCTCTGTGATCTGCTGGGCATATGTTAACCTCCTGTTAAGCTCTTCCTCCCACCCCCTATGCCACTTAGCCTTTGTAGATGCAAGAAGGTTGATTATCAGAATCTGAGTTATGTGGAATGACGTATCTTACGATACAGACAGTCATTGTTGCTAGTTGGTTCAAGTTTTTATATTTGTGGAGTTTTATTTTTGTACGGAGTTTTTCTGTCTTAAAAGAACACATAGATAAATGAATTATCAGCATAAAAGAGTCTTAGCATGCTTGAATTAAAAAAAAAAAATCAAGCTTTTTTCAAAAGTCATTCTTGCACTGCACATCTTGCCTGCTTTAGAGATTTAAAACACGATTTCATCTGAAGTCTAGTTTTCAAAAGTGATTTTGTTACTAAAAAATGAGAGTTTCGCTGAAAATTAATAAGCCTGAAACAAGCAAAGGCTAGATTTTTAAGGGCATTTGACAAATCTGGAGGTTCTAAAGCATGTGAGAGGATACTCAAAAGCTTCTACAACAGTTAGATGCCTGACCCTCATTCAAACTATTTCGTTCCCAATTAATTTTGATTTAGGTTTTAGGATTTGAGTAACAAAGTTGAAGTTACTTTCAGAAATGTTTCTCCGAATTGTCAGTTACCAAATAAGTTCTAGCTGAACATAAACTTACTCTTTTCTTTGCATTCAAAAGTATTTTCTTTTTATGTTCAAGAAATTATTTGTTGTTACAGGAGGAGCAAGAGTGGATTTGGTTGACCAAGATGGCCATTCACCCCTTCACTGGGCAGCCCTGGGAGGAAATGCTGATGTGTGCCAAATCTTGATAGAAAATAAAATCAACCCTAATGTGCAGGATTATGCAGGTAGAACACCTCTGCAGTGTGCTGCTTATGGAGGTTACATTAACTGCATGGTAGTGTTACTGGAAAACAATGCAGATCCAAATATCCAGGATAAAGAGGTATGTTGTTCTTCACTAGGCTATTCCATTAACTTTACAATAACCATAAATCAAAACATTTTCCTTTTCTCAAGGTCATTCTCTTTTCTGGGACACAGACGCATCTTTGCTGCTGTATATCACAAAAGGAAATGCATCCTGACATAATTTTCCTTATGACTTCACTTCTAAAATCTTGACTCATAGAATCATAGAACGGTTTGGGCTGGAAGGGACCTTGAAGATCATCTAGTTCCAACCCCCCTGCCATGGGCAGGGACACCCTCCACTAGACCAGGGTGCCCAAAGCCCCATCCAACCTGGTCTTAAAAACTTCCAGGGAGGGGGCAGCCACAGCTTCTCTGGGCAACCTGTTCCAGTGCCTCACCACCCTCACAGTAAAGAATTTCTTCCTTCTATGTAATCTATATCTATCTTCCTTCAGTTTAAAGCCATTACCCCTTGTCCTATCACTACATGCCCTTGTAAACAGTCCATCTCCAGTCCTCTCCATTAATCATCTGATTTCTGCACTTCTATTGTTCCTTATTAACAGCTGACAGAGGAATGTGATATTATAGTCTGTAATGTGTTTCTTCAGCATAGAGAGAGCAAGTAAGATATTGCAAGTGAGATTGCACAAGAACTGCTTCAATTACTTACCCACATAAGCATCCACATATGTATTACTCTTCCAGATAAAAAAAAAAACCAAACAAACAAACAAACACTGATTAGTTTATATGTTCTTTTGTGCCATTATTCAAGCAGTAAGAGAAATTAGGAGCCAGAATCCCAGAATTGTTGTGCAACATATAACAGATTTCTCTTTTATATGACATAATTTCTCAGAAGTCAGTAGAACTTCATCAATCAAAAGAATTTCACCCAATTTGGTAAACTTTTCTGAAGCTATTCATTGTAGGGCATGGATAGTTCCAGGTAATGGAAAAGCGGTTTCGATTATGAGTTCTACAGAGCATGCTGGGGGAGATTTTCTAACCTGCTACCAGCTCTGTATGGCATCAGCTTTAGTACAGCTGAACACATCATCTCCACCTATTTCACACAGAGACACTGCAGCATGCTCTTCAGCCCTTGGGGTTCATGGGACAGCTTTTTAGCACTGAACTCAGAACATCTTCAGGTTTTTTTGTGGTACCCAGCTTTCTAGGTATTTCCTACATTTGGAGTTCAGAAAAGCAAGAGGCAGGCAGGAGGCATGGCCTGGAAATGAAGTGAATTACCTATGTTTTGTTGATGTTAACAGAGCTTGAGGTATTCATATTGTGGTTCCGTGATCCCAGTCCCAAGAGTGGACATATATGAGCTGGCTGTACAGAGTGCAACTTGAGAGTTGGACTTCTTCATGTGAGAGAAACTAGACTCCTGATGCCTGCTCCCGGGCAGTGTTCAAGGCCAGGTTGGATGGGGCTTTGGGCAACTTGGTCTAGTGGACGGTGTCCCTGCCCTGGCAGGGGGGTTGGAACTAGATGGTTCCCTTCCAACCCAAACCATTCTGTGATTCTATGATTCTATGAAGTCAAGCTCAATTTGAAAGCACAGGTGGAATCTTTGTTTGTCTGGGCTGATAAGCTTTTCTCAAACTTTGATTTTGAATTTCATAGTAATTCTTTCAGTCAGTGTTTTGGAGCAGCCTAGAAAACAGTCTGAACTACAAAGGTTGATGAGAGCTGCTTCAGACCTGGGCGGCATAGCTGCAAAGAAATCAACTCTAGAACTGGTCTCCTAATGCTCTTTTCAGCTGCTTGAGGTGAAAAAGCACTTGTGGTTTAGTCTTGTTTAAACAAACAAACAAACAGTTACTTCATTTGTAAGTGCAGTATTCTTTTATTTTACTAAGGAAGTCTATTTAGAAGAATTAGTTTGTCCTTCATGTCCAGAAAAGCATTGAATTACAGTATGATTTATGACTTCTATTGTGGCATGATAGAGTTTGGGGATAATAGTTATTTTGGTTCTGTTTTGTTTACAGGGAAGAACTGCTTTGCACTGGCTGTGTAACAACGGCTACCTTGATGCTATAAAGTTGCTGCTTGGGTTTGATGCTTTCCCTAATCATATGGAGAACAGTGAGGAGAGGTATTGCATGTCTGAATGTATTGTTCTGTAATTTAGCAGAAGTGCTACCTGCTGATTTAAATGTTGTGTACAGATATTGCCAGAGAATCATGATCTTGTATCTAAAAGGAGTGCTGTAATCTTGGGCTTCAGTGTAAGCAGCTTTTCTAATGTGAAAAGTCTCTTCTTTAAGTAAGGCATTGCACCTTCAACTGTTTATACTTTTGAACCTTGAACTTCCAGAGATTTCAGCAAGTATTCACTCATTCTAATCTTGTTTGAAATATTAAAGATCTTTTTCATTTATATGAAGTTGACAGGGGATATGTATAGACAAAGGATAAAAAGGCATTTCTGCTGCTGTTTGAGTAGACTGGAATTTTTCTTTTCTAGTTGGTAGGAATACAGTGAGAGGAAGGAAAACGGGAGAAATGGAGTGTTATATTTTAAAATAGTGATTACAAATTACCTGGTGGTTAACGGTATTCTAAAGGCCTAGTTTACAAAAAAAAAAAATCCTCCTATAATCATACAGAGACAGTACATTTGCATCTCTTTTCTTTGTCTTTCATTGACATATAAATAATGGTTTTTTAAAAGTGATTTGGGTTGTGGCGTTTGAATTACTCATCTGACCATGAAGATAATTACTATTAGCAGGAAGTTATAATCCCTTTTTTAGAGTGGATGACCTCCTCATAATTATAAATAAAATGATGATCAGTATGCCATATAAATTTGAATATTTCGACATTTTAAATAACTTAAGGACTTCTAAACCCCGTATTTCACTGCTAGATTTGAGACTTCTATACTATCCCAGTTTTTAATTGCTTCCCCCCCCCGGTGTCGTCCCCCCCATCATTTCTCTTTTGGTCTCTACTCTGCACCACTCAGATCTTTCTTCCTTTTCTGTTTTTATTTTTTATTCAGAAACAAAAATGAAAGTATAAGTAGTTCCTAATTAAGTAGTGCCAATGCTTTCTTTAGTAATTTTTGATAGAAAATTAAATAAACAGTTGAAATTAAATTACTCTTAAGAAGTAAGATTAAAAGCCACTATTTTGCCAGAAAGGAGGCTGCTATTTTCCTTACTTTGTAGAAATGTACTAATGATGCTCAGATGTCAGGAAAATACCTTAATTGTTGTTTTGCTCTAGTCATTCAGATAGTATCTATTTTTGTTTCCCTTCTGGCATTAATATATGTTATTATGTATAAACCTAGATTACTCAAAATATAACTAGCAGTATGCCGTGTCCGCCCTTAAGCACTAGTGCATGTGCAGAACAAAACAGCTTCAATATTTCTAGATGAATCAGTCTTTAAATATAATTCTCCTCCAAAAATATATATTGTATATAAAAATTGCACAATTGCCTCTTAATAAACATCTACAAAACTTTGTTGTATTGTTAAAAGATCAGAAGTTTGAAAAGTGGAAAAATCAAGCCGAGTATTGTAAGAGAGAGTAAAAATAACCTCATGGATACAGTTCATCCATAATTGGATGAAATTGTTTTTTAATCAATAACAATTTCACCAAATAGTAAATTCTTTTCCAAAATACCTATACAAAGAAGCTTCCCTCTTCCCTTTCTTAGAGTGCAAGATGAGGTACCAGTTCAAAATTCAAACATAGTGGTTAAAACTAAATAGGTTTGTGAAAAGATGGAGCTGAGATTGCATCTAGGATTTTAAGCTGCCCACTTGCTTGCAGATGTGTGATCAGGTGCTAGTCTGGAGGGTGGTAGGTTTGTTGTTCTTTACAATTTTATTTCATAATCCAACTTGATGTCCTGGGTACATCACAGAATGCCAGGCTAGCTGCTGCTTGACCAACTTCATGCTAAATTGCATATACCAGCTGATGTCTGATGTCTTCTTTGCATGTTTTCTTGTGAAGCCAGCTTGATTTAAAAGCTATCTGCTTTAGAGAGAACCAGTGGAAAAGAAAATTTATAACAGGCTTTGAACTGACACAACAGACTAATGGCTGCTTGTGAGGAACGTATGTGAGCAGCCTTGAATGGGTAGTGTCCAGTTGTACAAACCCCTATTCAGATTTGATTTAAGAGTAGGTGTTTTTGGTTTGGTATGGTTTTTTGTTTGGTTTTGTTTGCTTGTTTGGGGTTTTTTTGTTGGGTTTTTCTTTTTTTTTTTTACTTTCAAAGGTAGCTCTAATGGAGTTAGAGAATCCATATTTAAAAATACGGGTCTTCATGACTGGGATCCTCTTGGTACATACATGCTAGTAGCATAATGTTTACTGTAGTATCTTTTGTATGTGTTAATTAAAATATTCAAAACTAGATATGCTTTTTAAAGGTGTTTTTCTGAAATTAGGTCCCTTCTGAAGATCCCATTCCTGGGTTATCAAAAACCTGTATCTCTTTCAATGCTATCAGAAGCACACCTTGACATACAAATTTTCATGTTATGTCATTGTCTTTATTCCTGCAGACACTTCAGTTCAGATACTGTTAATCCTTCCATCAAATCATTGCTCTGTGGCAAGTCCAA
The DNA here is from genome assembly GCA_013400195.1 of Aramus guarauna. NCBI lineage: Eukaryota > Metazoa > Chordata > Aves > Gruiformes > Aramidae > Aramus > Aramus guarauna. The sequence continues at coordinate 405,141 of VXBL01003314.1, forward strand.
TTGTGCTTTCTGTCTGTTTTTCTTTGCTCACCAGCATTGCGTCCTAGCAAGTTACTATCAAGAAGAGCCTTAATTTTCACAATCGCATGCATTGACACTTGTTATTTGATAGTCTTGTATTATATGGTCTTGATTATGGTTTGTGACTGATAATTTTCAGTCACTAAATGTCTTTGTCTGATGTTTCAGTGTTGGTAAGGGTGGTGCGCAAATTTTCCTCCTGTGTTGAAAATGGGAAGCTTGGGAATTCTTTTTGAAAGGGCTTAGGCATCTTTGACAGCATTAAAAACCAAAGGCATTTAATACTTTTAAGCACCTGTGTCCATTTGAAAACAGACTTAAGTCTTCCTAGTGCTTTAAAAAAAATATTATCCCTCGATGCAGGTGTAATCCTGCTGCTTGGTCAGTCATACTGTCCTTGGTCATTGTTATAGAAGCTAAGCCAGATTTGACAGTAAAGCGCTAGCACTTAAATTCATATGGAAATAACACAAAATTGTTTTAACTTTTTTAATTTTGATTATATTTCTGTATGAGCACCTCAGTAACACCTTTTTAAGATTGCTGGCCTAAAGCAGTTAATTCTATGGATAGGGCTTTGGAAGATTTTGATCCAGTGCTTCAATGCTGCCTCTCCCCTGCCCCCTTATATTAGGAGACTAAAATAAGCCTTAACCATAGTCATGGTGTGTAGAATGAGTCAGATGGGTAAAAAACATTAAAAATTAGTAAAACAGCCTAATGAAGAGTGTTTAATCTGTCTTCTTACTAGAAGTTGCCTTATTATGAAATGAGGATGAATTAATGGACATTGTGGTTAGAATTCTAGTTCAATGATAATTCTTGTGGGTTTGTTTTGGCTGTGGGTTTTTTTTTTAGATATACTCCACTTGATTATGCCTTGCTTGGTGAACACCATGAAGTGATTCAGTTCATGTTAGAACACGGGGCTCTGTCTATAGCTGCCATACAGGACATTGCTGCTTTCAAAATTCAGGCTGTCTACAAAGGATACAAAGTGAGAAAGGCTTTTCAAGAGAGGAAGAATCTTTTAATGAAGCATGAACAGCTGAGAAAAGATGCTGCTGCCAAGTAAGTCTGAGACTTGAAATCTACTCCAGCAAATAGACATTTGTCATAAGTTTGTATATATAAGAACAAGGCAAAATACCAAAACCTGAGAAACTAGCATGTTAGCATCCATGAGTACTTACCCGATATTCTGTATGATGATAAAAAGGCTTTTATAATTGTTTTCCTTTGTGAGTTTCTGGTATACTTTCTGAAGCTTACTAAGCTGTTGTTGATTTGTTTGAAAACAATAGAAACAAAGTCTGTGTACCAAATATCATAAAACCAGAATTAAAATACAATTGGAGGGTACAAGCAAATCGAGTTGTCACATAACAAATTTTATTTAATTGCCATTTTATAATCTGTAATAAACTGGAGGGGACATTATGTTGTCATCATTCCGCATACCCATCTGTGCATTCCACAGCTAAAATTGGCCAGGGTGTTGCTATATACAAAAAACTAATATCCCTACTGATGTTTAAAAATCTGCTCTCCAGATAAAAGTAGACATTATATGGAAATCTAGAATGATGGTGAAGTCCTAGATTGAACCCCACCCCAACTATTTCAGTGCATGTATTTAAAACTTGCTTGTAATGTGTTATTTTGGAGAATCTCACTAATATAAATAATTCATAAGTCTGCATGTTTGTAATTAATCTGTTCTTTTCCTTTTTTTTTTTTTTTTTTTCCCATAACAAAAAGCCAACCAACATCTCATACCTGTATTGTTTTCTGGTAAAGTTACATACACTGTATTCAATGCCTGTGAAATATTTATATACAAACACGTTCTCCCATGTTGAACAAACCTGTGTCAAATTAATGGTAATTTACAAAATGAAGATTGCAGACCAAAACAACATGCACACTGTTATTGAGCAAAGAGACGTATCAGGAGACCAATTTGGCTAAGCAGGGAAGCCAGGCCAGAGCTCAAATGCAAAAAGGCAGAATACTGGAGGTGGAAGCAGCAACAGGCTGCAAAGGAAGAGTTTAAAAACATTGCTTGGGCATGTAGGGATGGTGTCAGAAAAGTCAAAACTCAAATGGAGTTGAAATTTGCAAGGGATGTCACAGGTAACAAGGTGAGCTTCTGCCTCTACATTAATAGTAAAAGACTGAACAAGGAAAGCATCGGCCTGTTGCTGAGTGGTGTGAGTGATTTAGTGACAACAGATACAGATGTGGCAGAAGTATTCAATGCCTTCTTTTCCCCAGTCTTCACCAAGGTGGCCTCCCAGGTCTCTGTGCTTAGAGAAGTGGTTCAAGAAGGAGGAGAACTGCCAGCTATGAATGAGGATTAAGTCAGGGATCGCTTGAGAGAACTCAGCCCAGACAGTTCCATGGGACCAGCTGGGTTGCATCCAAAAGTGTTGAGGGAACCAACTGAGGTCCTTAAATGGCCATTTTCCAACATCTTTGGAAGGTCACAGAGGTCAGAGAAGGTGCCCAGTGGTTGGAAGAAATCAAATGTTGCACCCAACTTCAAAAAGGGCCAAAAGAACAACCTGGGGAACTGAAGGCTGCTTCCCCTGGATAAAATCCTGAAAAAGGTGGTCTGACCTCATAGCTGAACCTTTTTCTGAGCAGGATATTGGCCTTGATGACTTCCTGAAATCCCTTCCAATATGTGTTACCTTATGATCCTGTGATCTTTTGGAAGAGGGCAATGTGGATGAGATGTGTTAGCATTAAAGATTTTAACAGCCATAAACGTGTCAATATAATAGGTGCTCTTCAGTGAGAGTGAAATTAATTGGTTATTAATAGGTGGGATGGAGAACCTGGCAGGAGGTAAGCAGTGCTTTAAGAGAGTAGCATAGAGGCAATCTGGGAAGGAGGCATTTAAAAAGCAATCTGTCAGACTACATACAGTTAAAATTATGGTCTTTGAAAACTTTTCTAGAAAGAAGCTTTTTTTTTTTTTGCCTTTTTTTTTTACTTTTTTACAAAACCAAGTCTTTAAGAATATAGTATTTAAGGATTTAAAGTAGATTCAGAGAAAACTGATGTCCAATATATTGGGTTTTGAAAGGGCTGCAGGACTCATCCATCACTTGTTCACCTTCCCTTTGAATTTCTCAGAAGAAGTTCCTGAATCCGTACTTCTGTTTTTACTAAGTCTTCTGGATTTCATTCTGACCAGTTGGAGGAAACTGATTGAGAATGTGCATATGGAAGGGAAATGGATGGAAGTGAGTAAGAGTAACTAACTCATGATATTTAGGAAGAGAAGAACAGCAAGAAAATGAAACAGTTCAATTAAACAGCCTTCAATAGATGTAAAAAAATGTTGTAGTGGCAAGAGAGTACAAGTAGATTTTGAGGTTCTTTGAAATACTGGTAGTCAGGCCTGCATGCTGAGAAAAGATAAGAACTGTAGCAAGAGAGAAAATAATGAGCTCTTCAGCAACCTGAAAAGGGAAAGCACATAGTGGAAATTTGGTGCAATGACTAACATTGAGGGTAATAATAACATACAATGATAAAATTAAACAAGCTGAGGTGCAAAATAAGAAATAGCAAGAGATGTGAGATATCATGATAAATCGTTGAAAACATCCACATTGTAAAAGGAAGAGCAAAGAAAGAGTTGGTCCACAAGTGATGATAAGAAGTCTTTTTTGCTTCAGTCTTCCTTAAATGTCAAATGATGTCCAATAGCAAATGGAATTCACAGTAGTAACGAAGGGCAGCAATGCAGGCTAAAATACTGAAACAACAGTTTAGAGATAAATCAGATGAGTGAGATGCTTTCAGATCAGCTTAGCCTCATAAAATTCATCCTGAGGTGTTTAGAAAACTGGGTGATACAATCTTAAAATGGTTACCCTTATAAACTTTAGGAGGACTGGTGGGACTGGAGACTTCAAGAAATGAGCAAAGTGTCCGCTTTCTCAAAGGGGAAGAGGAGTCCATAGACCTATAAACTTCAGTCCCAAGAATAACAGAATTGTTGAGGTTGGAAAGGACCTTTTGAGATCATCTAGTCCATCCCTGCCTCTGCTCAAACAGGGTCAGCAAGAGCAGCTTGCCCAGGACCATGTGTCTGGAACCTAACAAAGCAAGAAGTAATGACTGGTCTGATTTTGCTCAGAACAAATTCAAAATGAAACCAACTCAATTTTCTTCTGTGACAGAGTAACAAGTTTTGTGGAGACAGCGAAACATTAGCTGTCATTCACACCTGCCTCAAGTGTTCATACTTGCTCATGTGCTGTTCTCATTAGCAAAGTAGGGCAACGTACCTTGTATTAAACTGCTATTAGATGGGTGAAAGCTGCATGGAAGAACATACGCAAAAAGTAGTTCTTAATGGTTCAGCTTTAAACTGGCAGTGTATATTCATGAGAAATCTGCATAAATCCATCCTGAATCCAATACTACGCAGTATTTTCATTTAAGAAGTAAAATATTCCATTTCCGAATGGCACCAAGGTGTGTAAGACTTGTAAGCACGTTGAAGACTAAAGCAGAAATCAGAATGGTGTTAATACATATGAGCAATGGCTGAGGAAAGAAATAGGTGGTCTACACATTTGACAAGACATATCAACATAGGAATACTGGATGGAAATTAACTGTCTTTTTAGCATTTTTGTTAAGGACTGTCTGTTAAAATGTTGTAGTAGATCATAAGCTGAACATGTGATTCAACAGTGTCATTCTTTCAAAAACAAACATCTAGGTTGTATAGATTATATAGCAGGAGATGGCTATTTACACAACACGAAATATAACTCCTCATGGTCTGTATAAAGCTTCAGCAGCAGTAGGATCATACCTGGAAATCTATTTTCAGTTATGATTTATTAAGTAAACTTTTTTTTTTTAAAGGATAACTTTAAAAATGCTCTCCAGGCACGTGAACATGTTCTAAATTTAAAATGTCTTCCACAGAGTAGATACAAAAAGCAAAGTGTTCTTAACAGAATAGAAAAGGTTGGTTTCATTTTATTTAGCAGGATAAAAATTCAGAGCATCTCTGTGTCTTCACAAATGCTTAAGGCTGAAACAGTTCCTTTCCATCTGCTAAAAGCTCAGTTTCCATTCTCTCACTGTGGTAATGAAATACAAATTTATGACCATTCAGGACAAAATTCTGTTGCAATTAAAGGAGAAAATTCTGGCATGCCAGTTCTGTTATCACAGAGTAGTATTCTAACTTTAGAGCCAAAATTTTAATCCTGCTGCGTTGCCAGAACCTCCTGAGAATGACTGAGAGCCCTTAAGTTAGGAACTTGTCTACTTGCTTTACTTCTTTAGGAAACCTAGTGTCTCAACTTAAATAACAGTAAAACTTGGAAATTTTAATTTTGAAAATATCCTTCATTGTAAAACCAACTGCATTTCTAAATAAAGCCAACCACAAGGGGAGGTTCGTAAGTATTCTTCAGGAGTCTGTTAATTAAGCTCTACTGTGACAATTAGGATGATGATCTATGCATAGGGAGCTTTGAAATCCCTTCCATTTATTATGTCCTCAGTTTTAGCACACAAGCAAGACCTTTAAAAAAAAAATCCCCTTTTACTTCTTAACTTCTAGTCCTGTGTCATTTCGATAACTTTACTGTAGGTATGTTGCTGAAGTTAATGTTTTGAGGTAATCTGCTCGTCCAAAGAGTGTAGGCTACTTGGGCTTGATAGTGTATCACACAACCTCTCTCACACTTTCTTTCCTGATACCCTGAATGGAGGGTACTGGTAATAGGCTGCTTGATTGTTGTGAAGAAAAGAAAATTACTCTTCTGTGAATAGTAAGATCTGATTTATCCGCTCAAACAGCAGAGCAATGGCAGTGAAATCCATACTGTACACGAGACAGACATCCCCACGTAGTCTGTGGAATGCCGATATTATTTGAAACTGGCCACTTTTTTCTGCGCCAGAGGGAATACTAAGCCTCAGGCTGCCAGGAGTGTATTTTTTAGATCAATTAGCAGCTTTTCAGGTACAAAGTTCAATCAGCTGCTTCTGCAGAGCGTACTTGATAAGATAGTACTGACAGATAAAGTTAAGGCTTCTCCCTGGCAGCTCACACTGAAATGACATATACTGGCATTGATACGACTCACAGGAACTAGGGATGGCATGCTGCATAACTAACCTGTCATATGCTGTGCTGTAAGCTAATGTGTCAACAGTCTGCAAACTACGTTGTAGCATGGGAAGCAAGTTAAAATATCAGGCAGCTACATGATGCGACATTTACCACCTGTCCATTGCAACAGGAAAAGTGTCACTTCATCTCCCAACCAGTGCTTAATTTCTAAAAACAAATGCAATGGTAGGTAGATATGTAATGTTTGCTATGTGCTATTGGGTTTATTCTGCTTTGTAGGAAAAAGAAGTTAAAACCTAAAGTGTAATGACATCCCACTGTATTTCAAAATAGGCTGCAAGACTTTATTCAACAGATGTGCCTTTCCTAACCTTGTCCAAAATTCTATTTTATATCTACGCTATTTAAGAGATGCATAACTTCTTTCATTTTCAAAGACCAAATGCAGCAATTTAATAGCATGCTATGTGCATGCAAGTTTTTAATTCACGTGTATTTTCAGTATTTATCATTTGTATAATGTTCAATACGTTTATGTAAAATAAATTCTTTAATTATCTACCAATGATAAATACATGTCAGCAAGTTAGTATCAGTAGCTAGTTTGAAGTTCCTTTATAATTGTCTGTATTAAGTATGACACAGGTAAGTATGAAAAATAATTTTCAAAGAGATGATGTCTTTTATTAAAATTTTCTGATTTTCAAATACAGCATTACTACTTATATTAAAGCATCATTTATTACTAATATTACCAGATATTACCATCGTGTTTCTTGTCTTCTGACAGCTTTTCAAATCCTACTTTCCATTTTTCTATATTTATAAAACCCCCCAAGTTTCATTGTTTTAAATAAGAGAGTGTTTTAAAATTAGTTTAAACCACCGCAAGCAAACTGAATGGACAGCTGGCTTATAAGGACTTAACTTTCATTAGGCTGTAGCTGCAAGTCAGTTGTTATTTTGGATCAAGCTAATACACTTCAGTGCAATAGGTGTCCCTTTCTCACAAAAAATGATGTTAGAGTCAAGGTTCTGTTGTGGCAGTGCTAGGTTTCTAGAGAGGCACGTGTTCAGGTTAGATACATGCTCCCAAAATTTTGTCTTTGGAATTCTAATGGTATTGACTATTATTACAGGAAACGTGAAGAGGAAAGTAAGAGAAAAGAAGCCAAGCTGCAGAAAGGGATGCAGAATGTGGAACAAAATAGATTTCGAGTACAGCAGAATCCTGCAAATCGAGAGAAGACTACCAGCATCTCGCAGTTACCTAACAAACCATCTGATGATACACAGAATAAGAGTCCTCTGTCCCTCAGCGCTTCGCAAATTCAGCCAGGGAGAAACAGAAGAGGTTCACCTAAAGCTTGTCACAACAAAGGGACACCAAAGGAGGATTGCGTGTCAGCAGAGCCTCAGAGTGAAGGTCATAAAATCAGGCAAGGTTTGTAATCTTTTGTAATTGTCCTCATTGTCCTTTTTGTCCATGTCTGGGGGTGTTTTATACATAGGACCTGTTTTACTCTTTCTAGCATTTCTTGTTTGTTCTTTCTTTAAGCAATTCATGTAGGACAGAGTTAGATACAGATTCTTTTACTGTGTGTGTTCTGTCAGCTTAAGTAGTCAAAAATACCACTATTTACAGTGTCTGTGAAAATGCCTAAAATATGTGAGAACAACTTGTTGGGAATTGTTCTATGAGTTGCACTGTTCGGAGAAAATGAGATTAAAGATATCTGGCTTATCTGTGGGATTCTTGAAGAATGTTAATGGAGAAATTGTAACTCTTGATTTTAAATAAGGTTAAAATGAGAGTAAAATTGTTCTAAGTGACATTTCTAGCATACAGAGGGAGATGTTCAGGCAGCTTCATTCTCCACAACAGGGTTCTCCCCTTATTTGTCTTTGAAGTCCTCTTGTTCAGAACACTCTAGGATATTTTTTGAGAAGTGAAACTGTTTTTATAAAATGTACTATGAAACAGTGTGCTGAGGCTTTCTGTTACTTTTCTTGCCCTGCTCCACTCCTTTATTCTATCTGTAAATGCATAATCAGTTTATCATCATTTCTCGACCACTCATAGATTATTTTTTGCAAGATTTCCATTTTAAGAACATTTCAGTCAATTCTGATTTCATCCAGTTGTAGGAGCCTATGGCTTAAATCTTTCAAAACTGGTCGTGTTAAAGCATCTCTGTTATCATTAGAAGCAAAAAATGGATAAGTAGTTTATTTAAGATAAGTTGCAAAAACTCTTTCTCAGATGTAAAATTATTGCTAATTCCTCTGGAAACTCTGCTAATCAGAATATTATAATAATTCAAAGGAAAAGAAAGTCAAAGAGCTTTTCCTGCTGAATCACTTTACCTAGATTTCTTTAGCTTTTACATGGAAATGCCTTGCTAAACAGAATTCTTGACTGTATTGTCATAGTAAAAGCAGACGTATGTATCTTAGGCTAATATATACCGTGATAGCTAAGTAATGATAAACAGAGGTGTTAAAAATTCTAGCAAGCTTTACCTGCATGTGTATTAACTTTATATTAATTCAAATATTCAGCTGGCAAAGTAAAACAGGTAGGAATAATCAGGAACAGTGGTTGCCAAATGAAAAATCGATATTTGTAATGAACATAATGAGGAGAAATTGAGAAGTGTGGCAAAAAAGGGAAATGAGAAAGATAGATGTGGGGAGAGTTACAACAGTGAAGGAGGGAGAAGAGAAAGAGAAGGACAAAGGAATTATAAAAGAAGAAGAAACAGCCTTTTCTTTTACTGACTCCACTAGCCATTCTTAGCCAAAATCTTCCATTGGTTATGACACTGGAAACTGCATTGCATCCGTCAGATTCCCACTGTTTCTTGGAACAAATATAATGGTTTTGCACTGAGAGAATGACCTAAGGAAGTAGGTGGTAGGTAGTCCGTGGCAAACGTAGGCTATAGGGTCAAACTGACTACAGAGATCAGAATTGAATTTGCCAAATTTTCTGCAAAGGATTCTAATACTGATAACTTATATTTGAAAAAAACACATTTATGTTGAGTTGTCTACACTACCCCTCGCAGTAACCTAGGTAATTCAAACCAGCAGCAAATGCCACCAGCATGTAGCTTGTACTTCTGATTGAAGGCTTCCCTGAAGTTGGAGATTTCCTGATGTAGCTATGCCAGAACAATTTTTCCATGTTCATGGTTCTACAAGTAAAATTTTTAAATTATATAGGCTATTGCCTTGAGATTTTTTGCTTTTCGGTATATCTTTGAAAGCAGAATATAATTTCTGCAAAAGATAGGATTTTAATTTTAAATAGAAAATTCTTTGCCATTGTTTATTATATTTCTTCACCATGAGCATTGAACATGAAGAGAACAAAACTCTTTGCTCAAGGTTCTTCATAAATATGTATCTCATCTACTTCATCTCTAGTGAGGCTAGTTTACCTTCAGAGATTGTAAAGAAAGCCCCCTCTTGCCCAATCCAAAAAGCCTGTGTTTGAAATAAAATGTGCCATTTTTGAGCATGCATTCTCTTTTTGCTATTGAAATGATGCCAGGAAAGTTGATGAGGCAAGGATCAAATCATGAAGTTCTTTAATCAGTTCTCATTAGGTGTTTTAAACAATCCTCTTGTGACCAAAACTTTAATGGAATTGATTGCATGTTTTATTGGAATTAAATAGAAATTTAGATCCTGTGGGCTGCAAAAACTGTGATTTAGTTGGTGGGTCTTTTCTGATCTGTTCTCCACAGAGAAATCCTCTTTCCTATGTATATTATCTCATTTCCCTTAACTGTAGTACAAACAGGTAAGTTCTTTTTTGTGTTCTGTATTGTTATTGCTTGGCCTTCCTATACAAAAAAGTTATTTCAACTTCAAAAGATGAGCCAGAATACTTAAACAATGTTTTTCCCATTATCCTGTCACCCAGTTGTTCAGATTGGGAAGTTTTGCACATACTACTTAAATGTCTTATAGTTGAAGTAAAAAAGCGTTCTACATGCTGTAGAACCAGTGCCAAACATGCTGATTTACTTGGCTTCGTAATGCCCGTAGAAATTTTGGCATCAGAAGACACATTTTTTAAATTGTAACATGCACATTTTTTAAATTGCCTATTCCCCTGGTTCAATGCAAGAGAGGGGGAATTTCCTTCTCCATTCTGGGAGATTAAAAGAATAGATGAAAATATATAGGCCATCATTAATTGAATTAATAATATATTAAAAAAATATTAAAATAGATGAAAATAATAGATTTTTTTTTTTCCTGTCACAGAACAATCATGTATAAGAGTAGCCTCTCAGCCCACAGTGACCTGTCTCTATGATAAATCTCCTCTGTTGGAGTCATCATTGACGATAATCATTAGTTTCTTCTGTATAATCTCTTAATGTGCCATATTCTACTATCCAGTCAAAAGAGTATCCTATAAAGGCATTACAGTGAGGATAAATACAGCATGGTTTCACCAGGTTTTGGATGATCCAGAAGATTTTCTATGATTCCAGTATATCAAAGGTCTCTTTCATTTCTTTTTCCCCTCATGCCTACCTTTAACACCCTCTCTGCTTGTTACATTTTATCCCATCTGGCCTATTTTCTCATTTTCCTGTTAGTTTCCAAACAAAATGGAAGGTGGCTGCTAGATGGGAGATTTTCCATTTTACACTCCAGTCTGGCTTCCGAGTCATCTTCACAAGAGCGTTTAGAAGCGGTTATCACACAGCAGCAAGAGAGAAATGGGTAGGACTTCATAGTTTCGTTTAGGATGTCAAGGAAAATACTCGCAAGCCAAGCGGTCTGGGTTTCTTGTGGGCTGCCCTGTCTGTCACCATGTGCCAGGATACAGGATGGCTAGAGCAGAAGTTTAGCAAATAAGCTTAAAACAGTGACAGTCTGCTATGGTGTCTTCTCTGGGACGAGCAGATGCCTTCATGAGGCCGCATTCCTGCGCTGTGTGGTCAGCTGGTTTCTTTGGAGAGGACCAGTATGTTCGGGTAGGTGAAGAAATAGTTTCTCCCTGTGAACTTTTTTAGGCATCTAACTCAAACGTAGTGTGAGAAAGAAAAATACTTGTAGAACAGTAAGCAAATGAAGAAGTTTGGGACTGTACTGTTTCAGGCAGTCATATTCTTCCTGCTCATACAATTTTTCATTTAAGTAAATCCTCCTGTGCCTCCCAGTTAACTGAGCAAAAAAAATTAGAGACATAACCTGTGTTTTGCTGGATCAGAGACTGAATGTTTGTTTCCGTTTCTCTGTCTAAAGATTCATTGAGGAAACACCTCAAAAGCAAGTCAAGTTGTGTCCATTTCCATTGTGCCAAAGCAAAAGAGGGAACAAAAGTTGAAGCAAAACATCAGGTTGCAGCTGCTACAGAACTGGATGGAGAAAAGCACAAGGAGCACACCATCGAGGCAACTGGTGCTTGTGCTCAGAGGAGCAGAAGGCATACTTCTGCTGCTTCTAGGACTGCTAGCGTTGGGGAAAAATTAAGAGATCAAAGTCAGTCTTCATCTGGCAACAGAAACCCTTGCGAAGGAACGGCTGTGTTCTTCTGCAATGTCAGTTGTACTGGTGGAATTGCAAGGAACTCAAAGCAGTGTGAAGCTTCTTCCAAAGGCAAGAGACATCAGCAGAAATCCAGAAATAAAGACGTAAATGATGAGCGATGCTCACCAGCTGGCTCTAGTAGACCAGGAAGTGCCAAAATGGTATTTGTAAACACCAGAAATGACAGCGTGCATGCTGTAGAACAAACTAACAAAGTGGGAAATTACGAATTAGCAAAAAAGGCCTCCCCTTTATTGTCTGCTGAGGCAGAACCTATGGGAAGAGTGCCAAGAAACCCAGCAGCGTGTTCTGCCTCGGATGACAGTCTGAACTTGGAAAAAACAGGTGTAATTGGATCCAGGAATGCAGATGATCAATTATCTTCTGTCGCATGGCAAAGTACAAATATTGAACTAATCCCTTTAGAGATTCGAATGCAGATAATAGAAAACGAAAGAAAAAGAAAAGAGCTGTTTCGGAAGAAGAACTACGCTGCTACAGTCATACAGAGGACATGGAGAAGGTAAGACTGCTGTTTTAGAAGCCAGAGAAGAGTGAGATACAAGTAGATGTAAATTAAATTGGCCTTGTTGGCAATGCACTTTATTTGGTCCTTTTGTTTACAATATTTACCAGTGCTAAATCAGGAATTTATAATAGTCTTTCACCAAACAAGTGAAAGTGGGTTCCAGTCACCTAGAATTACATTAGTAAGTTCATTAAAAGTGCAAGGTAAGTGATGACTTGTAATTATTGCAGAAGTTATTAAACTTCTATTTCAAGCACTGATACTTCTTCAGAGAGTGTCAATGATGATTTGCCTAAGCTGTCATGTTCGTTAGCAAACTTGCCCACGTAGGGATACAGGATTTTTCCTGAAAAGGTTTTTGTAACCAGATCCTTCACCACAGTTTATTGACACACCTGGAATTGTATTCTGACCTGACTTGTAACTGGATGACCAAACCACAAGAGGTCTGGAACCTTTGGAAGTTCACTGTGAAATCTTGAAGCTAATTTGAATAACTTGATTGAGCAGGAACAACTGCTGTATGGAAGAGGCAGACAGGAGAGAGTGAAATGTCCCAGGGTTTGCTTTCCACAACATTGTCCTGCTTTCATGAATGCATGAGTTTCAACCTCAGAAATGCTGTTATTCTTGATGTTTGTGCTCCTTAGTATTTAATTTCTTATCAAAATTGACAGGAAAAGGATGACAGCTGTAGGTGAAGCATATAATATGTACATAATTCTTATTTTCTGTTTTCCTTTGACTTTTTTTTCAGTTTTTATGTGGATGCAGAAAACTGTAATTTGCTGATTTTTACTAATAACTGTTCCTTCCAGGTCTCTCACTAACCTAACAGTTTCCTATATGGTTTAGTATTTCTTAGTATTCCATCAAAGAAAAAATAACAAGGAAATTCTTTCAAGAACTCAACTCTCACAGCCTATGGTATAGTTCAGCAGTGATGCAAAAATTGTTCCCCAAACCCAGCTGTATAAAAGGGAGCAGCTGGCGGATGTCTGGGAGCGTATAGAGGGTGGTCACCTCCTTTATACTAGTTCCTGGGAAACCTGCAAGTTTCCCGCAACAGCAGGATCAGGTCTTAATGCCCAACGGCCTGCAGAATCAATGCTGAGTCACTGGTAGACCTCCCTTCTTCTGGCTCATGCTGGAAGCTTTGGTTCCCTCGCAGAGAGATTCAGAGGGGCTGTTTCTACCCCCCGGTGCCACGTACTAGCTGTCTTTCCAGCACAGGGCAGCATCTGCATCCAACCCGCTTTGCCACAGCGTGGAGCAGAGGGGAGCACTCAGCAGCTGGAGCATCGGGGTCCGTGTTCTCTGTCACCACATCCAGCCTGGGTTACTGGGCTCCAGTAACATCCTCTGCCCCGCGTCAAGCAAAGCCAGGACCCAAAGTTAAGAGAGAACAGGTCTGAATGGTTATTGTACAAACCTGCTGTACTGACAAAAGAGGATCTTGTGACCAAGTACCACCTAGCTCTGAAAGGCAGTAAAGAGGCATGAGGTTGTGCTGCCTGCGTACAGCAATGCTTCAGGCTTAAAAAAATCCTCTGTTTCTTATTTTGCAAGGTGGAACCTGTGTTCCCTGTTGCACAAAACACCAGGGAGCTAAACAAGTGTTACTAGTTGCTTATTCGTGGAGTTTTGAGCGCTGGTATTTCTCCTATTCCTTTTACGTTTAACTTACAAAGTATGAAGTGCCTTGTCTTTCTCAGAAGGAGCTGACGCTGCCCATTACTAGGGAAGGGCCACCAGACCAGAGGCCCCATGGTCCAAGCTGGCTGTCCCGCTGGCAGTCCCTAAACTGAAATGTGGCCATTTAAACATTTGTGTTGGCTCAGCAAATACTTCTGTTTGCTCCAGCTCTTCTACTGATCAGTCTAAATATTTCCCAGCAGGAGGCTGGATTTCCAGTCCAGTAATATTCCAGGTTATCTCTTCACTGTTGCTGGAGTTACACTTTTGTGCTTTTGTGAGCACATTCCTATTCCAGTGAAAAGTTAAAATTTTGAAACATGATATTTTTAATTCATTTTGGAGCCTCTTTTTTTGGTGAAAATTCTGAGGTTTTTGTACAGTATCACCTATTTCTGTACTTCTATCATCTTTGCTCTCTGTTTGCTATTTATGCATCCAGCTGTGGGCTCCCAGTACGAGAGAGACATGGAGCTGTTGGAGCAGGTCCAGAGGAGGCCACAAAGCTGATCAGAGGGCTGGAGCACCTCTCCTATGAGGACAGGCTGAGAGAGTTGGGGTTGTTCAGCCTGGAGAAGAGAAGGCTCTGGGGAGCCAAATTGCAGTCTTCCAGTATATAAAGAGGGCTTAGAAGGAAGACAGAGGGAGACTTTTACCTGTCACCTGTAGTGACAGGACAAGGGGTAACAGTTTTAAAATGAAAGGGGGTAGGGTTAGATTGGCCATAAGGAGGAAATTCTTCTTTATGAGGGTGGTGAGGCACTGGAAGAGGTTGCCCAGCGAAGCTGTGGCTGCCCCCTCCCTGGAAGTGGTGTTCAAGGCCAGGTTGGATGGGGCTTTGGGCACCCTGGTCTGGTGGAGGGTGTCCCTGCCCATGGCAGGGGGGTTGGAACTAGATGGTCTTTGAGGTCCCTTCCGACCCAAACCATTCTGTGGTTCTGTGATTCTGTGCTGTATGTCTCATACCCACACTGAACTGCAAAGCAAAGCAGCCACTACTTCACCCAGTGCTACATCACTTCTGCCATAAGCTCACTCTGCTGCTTGCTAGAGGCTGAATAAACATTGCCTGCCTTCCCAAATTTTTCCACACACTATGTAAGCAGCTCAGTGCTGGCAGTGTCCTCCTTGGCCTTCTTTTCTATTTTAGATCCTGAATTCTTGTCTTATGTGTTCAGACCCTTTTAGATATCAAAAGCTAAGGGCAGGCAGGAGTAGGTTAGGAGGATACATCCAGAAGTGATACTATTGCTTCTGAAGGCTATGCTGTTTTCACATAATATCAAATTAAAATCCTTACAGAGGAGTAGGTGCATGCCATAGCTTTCAGTCAAAGCATAAAGATGTGTAATGAGTGCTTGTGCAAATTTCCTCACAAGAACTGGGATCTAAAAGCCTTGTGTTGAGCTACCTTACTTGTGTAGGAATCTTTGCATTCCATTTAAAGTTTTGACTATCTAAAGATTTTGGATAGATCTTTCTAAACTATCCACCTGCTGAAACAGCAACGGTGTGTTATCTCAGCAAGAAGTACATGCACACACTTACAACTTTCTGGAAACTGTGGAGATTAAAAGATTGTTTAAATGACATTAGTTATTTAAAGAATTAATAAAGAAAAATGAATTTATTTGTTCTGGTTTTGCAAAACTCATATTTTATAGGACACTAATGAGGATCATAAATTCTGCAAGACTGCAGGAGAGATTAGTTTGGCAGTTCCTCCACTATCATTTCATTACGTGTGCAGACAGTTTACTGCTGCTAGAGCTTTGATGGAGTTCATAAAGTTTGCAGCAATGCAATAATGCATTTATTTCAGCAAATGTTCTGATGCAGGGCAGAGAACAGTTCCTCAGGCAGCGATGCTGAGGGGAGGGCACTACGTTGCTACGAAGCGCCGTGCCTCCCTCCTGCTTCTCTCTCCCAGGCTCACCAGTTCTGCCGCCTTTTCTGCTTATGCCTCAAGCCCAACGTGAGCATTATTCTCCCAGTGTTTTGAAACTCACGTCGACGATGAGAGCTGGGAAATTGGACCAGACTTCCTCCTCCTGATTTCCATGCTATTACCACAGTAATAATGTTCATTTTTAAAAAGAAGAGAGTTCTGCCTCTTCCTTTGAAGCAGAGTTCCTATATATCTCAAAAAAAAAAAGTGGTGCGTGTATTTTAGGATGTGGATCCCCAGTCAGATGGTGGCACCTGCCTGCCAAGAAGTCACGGTTAGCGTTTCCAGCTAGCTCACACTAGGCAGCTGTATCTGCTGACTACTACTATGTCAGTTATTCTGACACTATCTCTGAAATACCTAAGTTCCCATCCACCGTACCCTGAATTACAGTTCTTGAGCAGGTACCTACTGTCTGGCTGTGGGTCCCTCTCAGTCCTGTCTGTCTTTTGGGTCCAGGCTTGCACTGGTAAATAGCATGTACTTGTAGCCAGCAATAGAATTATATACATCGTTAATGTAGAATTATGCATTAGAAACATCTAGAAGGACATTGCATTTCTCTAAATTAGGATTAAACACATTTGTCTCACTCTGCAAATTTCAGAGTCATCATTTACTTATTGGAAGTTTATTGAGAGCTATCGTGAGTTTACAACACAATGGTGCTGGTCTACTTAAGTATATTGTCTTTCTTGGGAAAATGTTTTGATTCCCACAGTCCACCAACTTTATAAACGTAATCCTCAAAAGTGTAGTTTAAGGTGTGTGGCTTGCCAAAGGTTAATTGCTTATCCTGCTCGTCGAGGCTTACAGCTTCTGTGTCTGGCTTGCTCTCTCGTGAGGGGCACTGAGGCCTGTACCGTTCTCCAGGGCCCACAGTGAGTTGACAGAAGCTGGAAATAAGTTTGCTGCTCTCACTGTTACTCTCCTGATGGGGTCGAGCTGTAATTTTTTATATATTGTTGCTATACGCATAGTTTTCCAACAGTATTTTTTCAGGTTAGAGCCTCTATAACAATGAATCTGCATACCATTTGCCAGCTTTGTCATTCTGCCCGTGTATTCCACCTTTCTTTTATGTGCAGTAGTTTTGTTGACTAAGCAGTGGCTATTTTGTTCAGGCACCACATCAGATTCACAGAGCATCAGACTCGGTCCCGTTCTTTTTTCTCACTAGGATCAGGGAGAGCTGAATTAAAAAAATGTGCACAGGCTCTAAAGATAACAGCCTACATCATCTCAGAGCCTCACAGTTGTTTTCTTGTTGCTAAAAACTACCAGAAGTTCTCTACAAACATGACATCACAGCTGGGTGCAAAGGTGGAGAGCCTGTGAGTGGGTCATTTCACATCTTGGCACAGGCTTCTGGCAGTAATTACGGAATTCCAAGAGAATAGCTCGGTATTCTTCTCTGCTCAAGTATGAAACAGTCCCCTGATTGTTTTTCCTGCAGCAGTATTCACATAACCCATCCTTAGCTCAAGGTGTGTTAGCAAGTTGAGTTATTTTAGCAAGTCACTGTAATTGTCGTCCCCCCACTTCACTTTCTTTTCCTCTCTTACCCTGTTGAAAAGTTTTAAGTGACGTGTTACTTTTAACAAAACTGGATCATTTGTTTTTTTCTTCTGTCCCATAATACTGCTCCTGTTCTGAATTCATACAGCGCTTTGCAACGTGCAGGCATTACGGACATTTATGGGTAAGATGGAGTTGCTCCCCACATTTGTTACGTACTTTAATGAGCCGTATAACAAGACGTGCCTGAATTCGGAAGCTCCACTAAATTAAGATTAAATATGTTTGTCTCACATAGCAAATTTCACAGAGGTAATTTACTAAGCTTATTGAAAGTTTAAAATTATTTGGGCTGTAATGAGCAGCATATCATCCCCCTTTGGCATTCTATTGTGCTTTTATGTACGCATTTTCTATATATGGCTGATGTTTTGTTTGAATTATATCGTTCATTGGCTTATAACATATATTTAAACCATTTCTATCTGGTAGTATTGCCTTTTGTTTTAATTTAGAACTTGTTGCAGATGGAGCAACAGAACAAAATCGCCTCTTTCTCCCTCCCTCTTCATTCCCTTTCCTGGGGCGTCCAGTAGAAGCCTGTTTGAATGCTGGAGGGGATGGTGATCAATGCCTTTTGGCCCGTTACCAAACACTTACAATTAATATTTTACAAGTGTTACTCAGTGTTCATTTGTCACAGGTTTGTACTGGGAAGATTCAGAGTTAATTGCTAGGCCAGTTAATTGACTTGTGAGTGTGAAATGCCAATATCTGATTGAATACCTGTATCTGATTCAAGGAAAAAAAAAAAAGTAAACAAGTCCTTGTTGCTGGTGCCGTTAGCCACCCAAGTGAGAAGAAGGTCAGATAATCTACTGTGGCCGCTTGAACCGGGCTGTGACTGCGTCTGAGATCAAAGCAGCTGTGGCAAGGTTGGGTCGAGAGACAAGCAGCCTTTGAAGGGAAGGGGGAAAAAGCAAGAGCAGATTGCTGATAATGAGGTGAGGGGAGCATCTGCAGAGAGGGGATGGAAAACAGCTCAGTTTTCTGTAGAGGAAACGTGCGGCTGAACCCCGAAGAGGTAGATTTGGCCCATCTCTTGCACTGATTGACTGAGAATACAAAGAGGTTAAGGCACGTGAGAAAATTTGGTGTTACTAAGCTGTGAATATAGTATTGATTATACTGTTATATCATACATATTTATCGGTTTTGTCTTCTCCAGATTTTCTGTATGTTTTAAAGCAGTTGCTAAGCTGATGTTGTAGTATTGTAACTTTGGATACCTGTAATGCCAGATCTTTATTCGCTGTGTGAAGTAATGGATGCATCCAGAACTGAACCCAGCTCCTACTTTTTCTTCTGAGCAAACATTTCTCATCTAAATGACTTAGCACATCAGTGGGAGTTCTGTTTTCCCAGTTACTCATGTAATCCACCATGTGAACTGATGCGTGGCAAGCACTGAAGTTAAAACAGGTCACCTAAAACAAGTGCTCTTCTCTTTTCTGCTCTCTAGTTACCAGCTAAGACAGGAGTTGTTTCAGCTTCTTAGTGCTAAGCGGCAGTGCAAAGAAGATGAAGACAAATGGAGACAAGAGACAGCTGCCTTCTTCATTCAGGTTGCTTGGAAGAAACAGCTGAACCATAGCCCTCTGAAATCAGTTCCTTCATGTAAAAATCTGAAATCTATAAACAAAACCAGCTCAGCCATAAAAACCAGCAAGCAGTCCATCCTTAAGCAGATATATGGTAACTTTGTCTTCACTGTACTTTATTTTAAATAGCTATGCTTTTATTTTTATAACTGTTGTCTGTATTTTGGATTATTCTATATACTTCTTACCTAATTCTTAGGGATTTCAACTATTTATAGAAATTAATCGGAATCTCAGGTGTTCTGGGTAATTGTATTTCTCTTTTGGGTTGAAAAAAAAATACCTCTGTGATTTAAAATGGCTGCTGCTAGAGCTCTTTGGCTCACCAAAAGCATGATTCCAGCAAAGGTCTTGAGCAACCGAGTAATTCTGTTGCCAGAGCAGCTCACATATATCAGTACGGAAAGAAAACAGAGTAGTAACGTCGCGATGGCTGGCTCTATCAATGCACAGTGGCTATCTGGATCATGGTTTAATTTTTTTAAGCATCATTTTAAACTTTTGGGGGTTTGTATTTTTTTAAAATATTGCCATTTGAAGAATACGGTCTTGTTCCATGTTAATAACTTTCTTGTTTGAAGATAGCTGGTCTTTATTGGAAGAGCAAGATCATCTCTTCTGGTAGTAAATGCACTGCTTTGCACTCTGCCTGAGCACGCAGGGTGCAAAGGACTGCATCTTGAACAAGGGGCAGAGGAAAAGATTTGCTTTTAAACCTTGAGTTCCTTTACAGCGTGGGTCACTGATGGGGTAAGGATGTGCTCACTTTAGTCACTTCCAGCATGGCTCTGTAGAGAGCCAAAAAGGGTAAAAATAAATAAATGAAGCTAATTAATAATTTTATTTTCCTTCTTTTTTTTATAGCAACTACAAGATGTATTTTAACTAAAGTTCAGTTGTGGTTGTCACAATTTTCTGTCATATTGAACGTCTCATGAGTTTCCTCATCATAAATGTGAATAATTTTTAGGATAAAATAATGCTGTAGCCCAGGTAAATAGTTTATAGCAATACATAACCACATCTTTATATGAATAAAGCCAGAGCTGTTCACATTGTTTGTTAAAGGACGTTCTCAGGAAGGCAAAGCGTGTCAGCCAACGAGACCTCCCTCTAAGCTGAAACTTTCGGATGTGCAGCTAGTCTCAGGTAGGACATGTACACTTTAACAATACTTTAATGTTTTTATATATGTGAGATTGGTTTCATCTTAGAAAAGAAAAAAAAAATTGCTGGAGAAGTGGGATCTCGTATCAAAACATATAATTACCACCAAACTTGTAATTGCACACTCTTTCTTTCACTGCTTTTGGACTTACTTGAGCAGCGTGCTCTTATCCTTATGTTGAATCTCTTCTCTGAAAACTTGTTTTCATTGGGCTGTTACTTAGGAAGGACCTCGCTATAATGGATTTGTACAGTGATAAGCCAGGTAACAGTCACCTGCGGTTACGATTTCTTACAGATGTTCATCTTTCGGTTCAGCAGCACAGGTATTTACTAGTCATATAGAACTCAAGAGCATGGGTTTCTACCCCTGCCAAGAATTTGCCTACCCGTTTGTTGGGAAGACACAGTTCAGTGCAGAGACAAAAACTTGAAAATCCAAAGTTACTCATCTGATCTCTGCCCTTTCTTCTAAACTGGCATAACAGAGGCCCTGCGCCGTGCACAGACCCTCAGTTGCAGTTTTACTTGCAGTAAGTTTTAAGGCTGTAACGAAATCATGCATTTATTTGCTGCTTAACTAACTCGAAAGCCATGTAGCCATTACAAGGTCTTTGTTGGGAAAGCCGTCATTCTCTTTGAAATGTTATGTATGCAGCAGCTATCAGGGCAGGAGGTTGGCACTGTTAGGGCTGTCAAGCCATGCAGGCAGGCAGATGGAGCTGCCTGCATCATGCAGAATAGCGTCAAAGAACATGGATTGTAAAAGTGTTACTGAAGTCATTAAAGGCTGGAACTCTTATGCATGTGGTGTTATTTGACAGATAGCTTAAAAATAAAGAGTACATGGTCATCTCTGCTACCGCTTCTTTTACTAAAGAGCATTTTAAAAGACTTTTTCAAGTGTATCACGCACTTACTTACTCAGGGATGGGAGTAACAGCACAGAGCTACGGTACTGTTAGCCCTTCACTATGTGAGGATTTAGTGCCCAGTTGGTCATTTGGTCTTGGTGATGGTACCCCATGTAGTTCAGAGGCAGGCCACAGCCAGACAGCAACAAAGCCAAGGCTTCAAGGAGACAGCAGTTAAGATAATTTGCAAAGGGAAGCAAAATACACTTTCCAGCTTTTATTGTTTGCAAAACTAAGTCAAAAGGGAATCTGACAGTAGACCTATCCTTGAGTTCATTACAGTTGTTAGTTTCTGCCTTGCTAAGAGGCAGAGGCTTTTTTCTTCCACTGTTTGAAAACTGGTTTAATGAAGAGGCACGACTGGACAGGTGTTTGATTGCCACCTCTTTATGCAGGCAGGAATCTAAATTTTAAAAGAGCTTTAGCAAATAAAGCTTCTTTTCGTTTAACTTTTCAGGACAACAGATTTCCCTGTCTTCTGAAATAAAAAGCCTTTCTTTGGAGGTTTGAGCGTCCTTTGCTTTCATAACTTGGTGACGAATAGGATAGCGATAGGAACTTTGCCCAGTTCCTGTAGAACACTACCTACTTTTATTCACCTAATAGGAGCTTAGGGAACTTTAGCCCTTACTTAAAGACAATAACATGTTTTTCATCTGCCTGCCTTTGTGCATGACAACATTACGTCTGTTGGAAAAGTTCAGAGCTGTCAGTGGCTAATGCCAGATGCTCTGTTGCTGACGTAGGTGCCTGGAGGAGGTCAGGATGGACTGTACAGTTTGATTCTTGTCTTGCAGAAGGTACAGCTGGGAAGGTGAAAGCTGACCCTAAGCCCTAGTTTCAATGTTCACAGAGCTAGTGGAAAAAGCAGGCGGTGACAAATCTGTAACGGGAGACTTAGACCAAACCCTGTTACCTTCTTGGCATCAGCAGACCAAATGCTTTGGCGTGGGGCCAGGCAGGAGGTATTGAAGGGGAACGTACAGATGAGGGAGGGGCGGCAGAAAAGGAGCACGCCATGCAATAACACAGACAGCGGGCAGGTGCTTCCAAATATTCTGGCAAATAGGGCTTTTAGGATTGTTACGATTAAAACAATTTGGAACCTGAAAGTTGTTCCTCTTTTAATATATTTTTTTATGAAATAGATGCCTTCTGTCAATTTAGTAAATGGCATTTAAAGAGGCTCTCTGCAGCAGACCAGACAGATAAGCCTGATTTTTTATTTCACTGCGAACATTAAAGTGTGTTTCTAGAGCTGTTAAAGGAAGAGGTTTTGCAATTCCCAGCATTAGAAAGACATCCTTAAGATGAGCTGGGTTCTCCCCCTCAATTAAATCTTCAGGTTTGCCCTTGGGCTGGCCCTGGCTAGAGTGGGATAAAGCACTGAAATGTTCCCAATCACTACAAAACTGGGAAAGAAAACACATACATTTTTTGTGGCACATTAAATAAAAACACTGAATGAACCCAGACATTCAGCCAGCCTCAGGTGACATTCATTTCTGCTTTCTAATATTCCAGAGAGTACTCCCTTTAGCCCTGGACTAGTTTCCCCACCACCACCTTCTAGAAGCCACCCACTATCCAACGTCACTAAATATTGCTCAACAAAATCTCGCGCTGCTCTTCACCAAGCTCAGCCAAGAGCATCATTGTCAGTGACTGAACCCTCAGCCTGGAAACCTTCATTCCTTTAGGAGGGTAAAGCTCAAGTTCAGCTCCATCCTTACAGCCTGCATTAAACATACGCCACAGCCTTCTGTGGAACTTGTACCAGGTGCCCCAGAAACCAAACTCAAACTTACAGATACTCAACAGTGAGATGTCAAGAAAAAGGCATGTTCCTTCCTGGTCCATTCATTGTTTATCAACTCTAGAACCCAGGGTAGCGCAAACTTTTTATCTACCAGAGTTACTCATCATAAACCATTTTGTTCTTTTTCAGTAAACAACCTACACTGTGTTAATTTGCTGGAGAACATGGGAAAATCAAAGCAGTTTTCATACAATATGAGACCAACCACTGCTGCAAAATCAAGAAGTACAAGACTGAAGCACTAAGCAAAAGTGAATGGTTGGAATTTAAAGAGCACATTCCCATACAACTGTTTTCTTTCATAACATACAAGTAACCTACAACATATTAAACTTGAACACATTTTCAATTTTATATTATCTCAGCATTACGTGCCAAGCAGACATCTAAGGAGTTGGACTCATTTTATTGTGTACAAATTAGTTTTTAAACACAACTGTTAATTTATTTACTGAAAGACAAAACCTGAATTGCATTTGGCAACAGAAAATGAAGTGCTAAGCCCAGCATCACAACAGGGTTGCAGGGGCCCCCAAAGTTTTCTGTTGTCAAAAAAGTAGGCATTTTGCATGTGATCATCAAATGCAGTTCCCAAAGGAGAGGGAAACTACTAAAGCTGTAACAGTTCCAAAGGGCTGCTGTTTGATTTCACCTCAAATGTATTAAATGTATTTCAAAGTCTAAACACAAACAGAAGCACAGCATTCGTGCTCTGCTTCTGTACTGAAGAACCAAGCTGTTTCTTAGCTAGCTATGGATTTGGAAGGAAAGGAAAAAATGTTGACAAAAAACACTTGGTAAATAATTTGCTTTCCACAGCCTATGGAAATTGTTGGGGTATGTTTTCTACCCTTTGAGATTATCACCAATGTTTTCCATGTTAGCAACTGTATTTGTATACATGCACAAAAAGAGTTTCTAAAGAAAGGAAGAAAAGATGGGACCTATTCTAGAAGAAAACATGTCCTTATAATTGCTTTGGAGCTGCTAGTGTACAGCATTTACCTTGCACAAAGTGTTTAAAAATCTGAACTCAGCAAAAATAAAAAAGTGGTACTCTAGTTTCCAAGTATATTGTTTTCTATTTTTTCCTTCAAGTTGGTATTACATAATTCTAATTCTTTTAATTAATATGATGCTTTGAAATAACAGATGATTGGAGTCAATATAAGTCTGCTTCCAGGAGATTAGATTTTCTTCAACACCTTCCAATGCAGTCACCACATCTACTAAACCAACTTCCAGTAACGTCTGTACTTGCTTAAAAAGCATGACAATTGAGGTATGCAGTTCTTTGTAAAATTTTTATTCTGTTTCACTTACAAAAAAATTGACAAGCTTTGTTCCAACATCTTCCATTCAAAACTAAATAGAAGTAAATGCTTTACAATAAATGCAGTTTGACCTCTTTAATACACTGCGTTTATAGGGCCGGGTCCCTGGGGATGAGAGGCAAGGTAGATGTTGAAACAGTAATGGAGGTCTGTTAGCCACTGCTCTTGAACTTCACCACTCTTCAGTGTCTAGAAAAAAGGGGGGAAGAAAAAAAAGAAAAAAGGTAAAGCTCAGTTTCACCAACAGCACTTGCAAAGCTTTGCTTTGTATTTAGTGAGTCAGATGTGCTGTTAAAGGTACAGGATGGCCTCATTAACCTGCACACAGTGACATCATTCTTCTCATTCATACATTTCAACATGGTATGTCAATAAAGCGTTACCAGATGGCACACAAAGTTGGTGTTACCTTATGAAGTGTGTGAATTACACCAGATGTGATTTCCTTAGTCTTAATTATAGTGGCTTGCTTACTTTCCAATTCTGTAATTTATAGTCAATTAAAATGCAAATAAGCATGGTTCTACTAAAGCAAGAGAGCTCCGTACCCCAGTCTACAGGAGAACTGTTACCACCAGACCAGCATAGCCTACAGGCCAGTAATTCCCCCTCCTAAGCATTCGTAAGTGGCAAAAAACCCGCACCAACAGCCACCACAACCCAGCTGCTTCGTTCTCTGTTAGAGAACTTGCACAACGTTCTTTGCATCTGCTTTCGCCATCACTGACATGTTTCTGGTGACAGACCTTTAAAAAGCTACTAATGGATGTGTGGGGGTTAGTCATTGAAACCTGTGCGCCGGACAAACTTCCTGCACTCAAAGCTAGTAAGAGCTTTGTGTGAAGGCAGCTTCAAGCTTTCTCCCTGAAGAGAGAAGCAACTGTGACAGTATCAAAAGCACTGGAATGTAGACGTGAGTAGAAGTGCTGGGTTTTGCAGTATTTGAAAGAGAATACATTTTGCACCTACATATTTAAGAGAGTTTGATTTAATAACATCTCCATACACCTATACGCCCCTGCTCCCATAAACAAGAAGAACTAGTTTCTTATTTTGGGACAGCTCTGCCCCAGGCTGTGTAGGTAATCCGCTTCCAGTGTGTTTTGTTAGGAATCCAGCTGTTGTCCAGGGCCCCTGGCCTGCGTACAAGCTAAACTTCAAAACTCTCTCATCTGTGCAATGACCACAGGAGTTCAGACAAGTAGCTGCCCGCTACACTGCCTGCACTTCCAAGGCAAATAAAAGACAATCGTAACTTGCGTTTTGCTGAACATCTGTCCTTCAGGGTTTGCAATAATGTTTAAATGTAAGCATGAAGTACAGCCCTGTAGTCTCTGGGAAACAAGAGGAAGTTTCATACCATGATGTCCTTGATAATCTGTTGCACCAGAAATTCATTTGTGATCATATGGCTCCTGAGCTGACCATGTTGCATTAGTAAGCGAAGCAACTGAGCAACAATGGGCAGTTCTTCCCGACAGATCCTGCTCACTTGCAGACTCTGCAGCATCAGTCTCAGTAATCGTGGCAGGAGTGCTAATGCAGAAATACACGATCCCCACAGCATATCCCTGACAGGAAGGGAGACAAAAATTGAAGCGTTCAAGGACACATCTTTCAAGTACACTCCTGTGACTTAGCCTCATAGCTGCGCAAGGAAACGTGCCTCCGTGAATTCCATCATGCCAATTGCCTTCACCACAGTTAGTGCTGAAGCAGAAAATTTCTACCCAAAAATGCCAAACTTGAAAATATTCTAAAATTATGTACAACACTGGGAAAAAAAAAAAAAGAAAGGTCCTGCCCTGGAGCTTACAAATGTTGCTGAAGCTCTTACACAGTGTAATTTCTGCTTGATGCAGCTGGGAAGAGGTTTTGGTTTCAATCATTGTTCAGGTACACTTGAATCTATTTAAGACTCATGAGAAATCAAGCAACAGAATCAGCTTTCTGTAATATGCAAGTCATTAAATACAGTAAGTGAAGGACAACTCTGGCTTTAAAAAAAAAACAAACAAAAAAACCCCACACATCTTAAAATTTAAGTAAGCTTTGAACAACTTTCCTGAATACGGAACAGTTACAGGAAAAATCTGAAGTTTAAACTGTTTAAAGACATTTCTGTCATACAGGTAAATAAACTTATTTAAATCTGGTATCTAGTTTTTGGTTTTTTTAAAATCAATGGATTTGGAGTCTATAAAATCATGCCTGAGAAGTTTTGTTAAAGCTGAAACATCAGTTAAGAGTGCAAGCTTATAAAGTCAAATCCTTAGCATGTTGCTTTTCAATGTACCTAATGAAACTAAAGGCTAAAGCTAAAGATTAAGGTATAAATATCCACCTTTCTAAAGTCAGGATGGTTCTGACATCTAACTAGAACAACTGTAGTAACTAAAAGCTTGAGATGAGACTTTCTTCAGTTACCATTTTAAATAATTCCAGCTAACTTTGCAGCTGTTGTTCTTAAATACAAGTACTGTTTTGAAGTAAGCAAAAGGCAGCAAAATAAATTGGGGGAATGGGAAGGGGGTATCCTTTCACTTTACATCCCTAAGTACTTGTAGGTATAACGGCAGACACAATTAACACGGTAAGAAAAGCAGCATTACCTTTTCTGTACATGTTCTGCATCCTCTTTTTCTAAAGTTAGCAGAAAGTACAGAAGACTGTAACAACAAGAGGCTAAGAACTTGTGCAGGTTTTCACTGAGGATGCAAGCTTGATCCAAGAGCTTATTTATGGCACATAGAACAGATCCAGCTGTGCTATCGGGTATTACAACCAATCCAACCTGTATTAAAAACAAACAAAAAAAACCCCTCCAAAACAAGTTCATCACTTTACACGCAAGTATTTTGCTGGTAAAGCAAGTATATCTACAGCCAGATTATTCTCTTTCATATTGTGACATATATTACTTTGTTTCTGTTCAAGTTCTATGCACTACTTCATTTTTTCAAATCTCTATTTTCCTAAGAAATTGCCACCCATACCAACAGAAGGCTAAACCGGCATCTTCATCCCATCCCCTCATAAACACACACTCAAACGTTTTTCAAAAAACCCACTGCTTTGAGCCTTGCTCTGCACACACACAAACAATCTTTTGGACAGAACAGGTCTTTCCTTTTAAGCATATATCATGCGATAGGGCAGCCCTTCCGTGTCTTGAAACGGCAGTGAGCAGTCACTGAGGTAGAAGGAAACTTGGATTTACTCTCCAGAAAGAAAAGCCGCTACTGGATCAGGGCAAGTCTCCTTGGAAATCTGACAAGCTCGACAGGAGTAAGACCATTATGAGCTGAGTTAAATGAAAGCTAATGAAATATAGGGTGGGTCCACAGCTGGGGTGATACTCTTCCCTTCTTAAAATGAAAGCATCATCTTGAATAAGAATTTTTATAGGCATGATAAAGAATTTAGAAAAAAAAAATCTTTTTTTTTTTTGATAGAGGTAGTGAATTAAAAAGCAGTTTAATTTTTGGAATCCTACTGAGTTAGGTATCCTAAATTTTTGTCCTGTAAAGGCATTAAAAAAATGCATTGCTAATGTGGAACCATTTATCTTAATAAAAAACCTAATTTGCTCACCTGCAAGCACATTGTTTTAAGCAGCCAGAGGCAGTGGGTTCAGTTAACAAGGTCAGCTGTTTCTTTTAGAAATGTTTAGAAAATGATCAATAAAGTACAAGCTACAGAAATGCAGAATGTATTTCACTGGTATGATTACTCACGAGAGATAAAAGTGACAGGTTCAAACTTTTAAATACTTCTAATACAAGACATTAGGTGTATTCCAAGGCCAAGAGCACAGCTTACTGTCCCAAGCTGCCCCTGCACCAGCCAGTTGCAGAGGTAGAAGGATGGTGTTCCTGTGTGACAGAAGATGGACTGCAACTGTCACCCTGCTCAGTGTTACAGGACACTGAGGCACTAAATAATAAAAATTAATAATGATGTTCCTGACCAACCACAGACAGAAATAATGATAGTGAGCTAGATGGATGTCTGCATATAAAGCATCCCGAAGATCAAATTAGCCAGCACTGCTGATGAAAGGTGCCAGTCAGCAAGTCTGGAAGATGATGCAAACACAGACATTTCAATTTATACAAATTCAGTAGATGAGACTGTTCAGATAAGTTCCTACATAGGGTGCTGCCTACACAGTGCCTTTCTTCCCTGTTAGGTGTCACCATCCAGTCAGAGATCTTGGGCAGCAGTCTAATCAACTATAAAACTGCTCTCAGAGAGACAGGGTAGTAGAACGCGTAAGCTGATGTAAAAGTTGTGATTTAAGTCAACGCCTACCCCCAAAAATCCAGACTACAGTTAGCCACTCCCTATGGAAGCTTTGGTCTATTAATTTTTCAGTGGGGCTCCATACAGGGAGCTATGGATACCTGTTAAATTGCGGAACAATCTCGAGAGGAGGACAGACAGGTCTCCTCCCTTCAGGCAGGCAGCATCACGGGTAACTGCAAATTCTGTCCCTTACAATTCTGTTACCCAGCTCTGGCTTTGCCATCCCCATCCCCGGCTCAGGGAGCGTTCAGGATTAGAAGGAGAAGACAGGCTGTATAACTCATCTAGAGCTACTAGTCGCTCTTTTGAAAATTGAAGCAAGCCAAGAAATCTTTCATTTATGGCTGTCCTGGCTTGAAAACAAGCTGAACTATTCAGAGCAAAAAAAATCCATTTAAGTTTGGGTACCAACAGTCATTAGATTTTTTATTTTTTTTAAACTCCACCTATCTTGTTGAAAATTTTTGCAAATCTTGAAATTACACATTAAATATATGTAACAAGTGGATTTGAGGGTTAACAAGACCATTACAAAACTTATCACACAGAAGCTAACATAGAAAGTTAGCCAAAATGGTACTTACCAGATATTTACAGATGCCAGTCTGGAGAATGTCAAAACACTGACTTTGTGAAGGTATAGTGGACAAGCTGTGACAGATCATCTGTTTAAATGAAACAAAGTTGTATTTGAGTACTCTAACGCAACCAGCAGCCGTTCACTGTGTAGTCATACTTTGTTGACAGACTTAAATACAAAGTACCTACGGGGACAAATAGCAGCATTGTCTCAAAGTACTGATTCTTTACAGTGTATAAGAGTAACATTGGCAATATAAATTGTTCAGTGCTTAGAGAGGTCATCATTAGGAGTTTTTGGTAGTGGCTTTCTCCATTCTACCTACATGATAGAAGGCCAAAAATAGTCCATCCAGCTACAGCGCCACACCAAGCCTCCAGATGCCTTTACTCAGAGCTGAAGAACTGCACAAAACAATTTCCTGTAACTTTATCAAGCACGAAACAGAAGGATCACAATCAAACAGGACAGAAAAATAATATAACAAAAGAAGAAAGTAGCAAAGATCCCTTTCCAACTTATTTTCCTCTATATCGGCAAAAACGTCATGTTCAAAGATGATACAAAATGTAATACTACAAAGGGAAATCTTGTTTTATGAACTGCCAAAAACTTTCTGGTGCTTATATAATCAGGCACTAGCAAACTGTATGAGCTGCTCAGAGGCATGACAGAAAGAAGTTTTGGTTTGTTTTTTTTTAAAAAGTGAACTGAAGACTCAGATCTTCATTTTTTAGTAAAAAAAATATGAGTGAGAATGGGGGGGGGGGGGGGGGGGGAAAAAAAAAAAAAAAAAAAAAAAAAAAAAAAAAGAAGAGCTGACCAAGACCCCATGAAATGCTGTATGCCTCCTGGATAGGATAAAGAAACCAGAGCTCTATCTAGTAGATCTGGTAGAAAGCTGTACTACAATCCTTGGCATGTGGCTTTCTCTGTTCCTCTTTTCCTTCCCATCTATTCCCATAATTTGCAAAATAGTCAGAGAGCTTGGATGACCTCCCTCTTGTTTACATTCGTTGCTTATCCCACCAGTGTCAACTGAAGCCTCCAGAAAGCAATGCGCACAGCGCGAGTGTGTTATTAGACCATCAGCAGTCACGATATCCTGCTAAGGACAAGGAAGATTGAAGAACCAATACATGAGGAATGAAATCTTCTGTTTGTGCTTAAGGGAATCAGAAAGAGAACAGCAAGATCAGATGTTTGAGGGTGAGAAGAATTTAAGTCCCTGAGTTTTACAAATATCTTGACTAAGCAAAACCCATTCCTCTAAGATACCTTGCTGACTGAAGAAAGAGCTAAAGAAAACTTTCACAGAATGATCCGAGGGATTAAATTCTATGATAGTGTCCTGGTTTTGAAACTTAAGTTGACCCAGGGTAGGTCAAGACACCTAAACAAGAGATAATGAAAATAAAATAGAAACAAGAGATAAAATAGAAAACATCACCCATGTTGTGTCAAAAATAATAGTTGATAACGTTTCCAGCTGAAGAGAGACCCCAAGGAAAGGAAAGGTTTGGAAAAGAACCGTTAGCTCAAGGTCCTGCGGTGTGAAAACTCAACCCTAAGTAATGCAGATGCCAGTGGTGGTTTAATCAGACATGGCCAAGCAGTATCCTCTGCAGTGATATAAAGGGTGCTCAGCTTTTTTCAAAATTACATGCCACACATGCTTTTAGCCCTGCTTAAGCTGACCAAATTCAGGAGTTCCTTAACACATCTGCTTGATGGAACACGATACTGTCAGACTGTCAGGACACTGCTCGTGTTAATCAGTATTACAAGTGTAATTGTGCAAGTATTCTGTTTGACTAGTAGAACTATTTAAAAGGCAATTTTATAGATGCTCTTGCACTGAATACCCTTGGTTTTGATACTACACATTTATTTAATAATTAATATTATTAAAACTGTGTACTCCATTCTAGATATGGCAGAACTTCTGCACACTGCAATTTGAAAGCGATAAATTCTGAAGTACTCTGGAATGTTCCCAAGAAACACACTCAAAACATTTGCGTATTAGTAGTGTCAAGGAATAAAGTCAAGCTGGGACAGAGGTTACTGCTGGGGACAGTCATGTCAAGGACAAACTCTGATGCCTGTCTGACCTAGTATTTTAATGAGTA
This sequence comes from Aramus guarauna, assembly GCA_013400195.1. Classification (NCBI taxonomy): domain Eukaryota; kingdom Metazoa; phylum Chordata; class Aves; order Gruiformes; family Aramidae; genus Aramus; species Aramus guarauna. The sequence goes on from VXBL01003314.1 coordinate 436,447, forward strand.
ACACTTACATAAAAGGTAAAGCTACACTGAGTTGTCAGCCAACAGATTTCATCAAAGTTGAAAAACACTGCCATGACAGGAGGCTTGGACTAACCTATAGAAAAGATCGTATGGGTTTGATGAATAACAGATACAGAAAAAATTCAGTGAAATATAAGTGGCAGGTCACGCGCTTGGAGAGTAATAAAAACTTAGCATGCAGCTAGGAGTTTTAACAGTTGAAATGAGGAGAAAATTCTATGCGTAATAATGGGCCACAAGGTGGTTGTGATACAACCATGAAACCGGCAAATGTCATTTTAGGATGGAAAAATGAAGATAATCACAATAGAAGTGATCAGAGTACTGATCGTCTGTTCAATACTATAAGACCCTACTTAGACTATTTCTGATATACTGTGCAAAATAGGAGTTACTCATATTCAAGAAAGGTAAATTCAAACTGAACAGGCATAGAAAAATTACACTATATTTCTAGTAGTAATCTGAATAAGAGATATGGCCTTACAGGTGTCAACAGAAAGACCTTAACCCACCTAGGCTGGCAAAACTATACCCAAGAACGGGTATTATTGTCACTTACAAATACAGCAAAGAGGTGAAAACTGCTGCAGAAAAAATTATAACCAAACAGCAACGAAAAATAAACGATGATCATAGCTGGCTGGGAATGCAGATGAGGTGGAAATTATGAAGGAAGATTATGAAAGGGGAAATGCAGGAGACGTTTGTTGCTCATAAGACAGAGGTCAGGGATGCTACAAATGGGGTAGGCCAGATACTTGTGGGTGCAAGTAACAGGCACAATTCATAACAGGCACAATTCACCAACATTTGGGTGTCGTACCATTGAAGAGCAGCAAATGTGCTTAGAAGAGCGGTGGTAGAGTGCATTGGCAAATTCATTTTTCAACCTTTTAGATCTTTCTGACCTTCAAAATAACACAACCATTCCCTACATCCAGTTCTATTTTCCTGCGATTAAGTGGGAGTGGCACTCCTTTTCAATTCCATAAATTAAATCCTGCATGAAATGGCTTTCATAACAAATGCCTGTTATAAAAAGTGAAACTGAAACGTTATTAGACATTGAAATGAAAAGCAAAGAAAACTTAATTATCACATGAAAATTAGTATTTTTCCTGACAATTTATTTTCCTTAGGCAAGGGTTTGCATGATGTTTAATTTCCATAATAAAATGTCACAGCTGATTCATTATTTTACATTTGATTAGCATTTATCACATTTTGGTGCGTTCATAGATTGGTTTTGGACTAAAGCCAGAGTAGTTTTGTTTCAGAGTATTATTGAAATGAATGGTCAGAGGATGGTTGTAGGAGGGGTTTATACCTTTTTGAGGCAAGTATTTTGTAACAGGTTTGGTTTAGCTTTAGAGGTTTTGGGTTTTTTGGTTCTTCTTAATTTTGTTTGAATATCCACTTGAGTAAATTAAGCCAAAGAACAGCATTCTCTCAAATACAGGGATTAACTGTTAGCATTATGCAGCAAATACTACAGGCTTCATAATCCATTGGCAACTTTTCAAACCAAACCTTATTGATCAGACAAGCCAACTACCCGTCATACTAATGAGCCACACAAATACAACAGCAGGTTTCCTACTAGTGCTTCAGGAAATCGTTACTACACAGGCCTCCTTGCCTGCCATACTGAGGACATACTCCAACAGAGAGAAGAGGGAAAAAAAAGAAATTTAATCTAGTTTTCAACTGGGTGAGTTAAAAGCATTTTTGCAGCTACAGCTAACCTGACTGACTCTTACTCCAATCTGAAACAGGCTTTTCGTAGCTCTAATGTACAATCAGAGGAATCCAGGAGTTCAATATTGCTTATCTGTAAGATGCTCTCCACTCCAAAAGGTGAAGTTGGAAGGATCAGAGGAAGCCTACTCTCCATCTGGGCCCTCATGACAACAGGAACACACACAAATGAACCAAGAGCAACGTTTTGTTTGTTATTTAACTGCTACCACTCCCTAAATCACTCACTGCTTCCCTTACCATGATGCATTCCTGACTCAAAAAGCCTCAAGGGAAACATTTTATCAGGAACTCTCGTGGGGAAATCTGCATATAATTTCAAGCTTAATCATGCTACTAAGTACTCTCTTTTTGAAAGAAAAATACCTTCCTCTGAAGATACACACAAGGATGACAAGAGAGGAACCAAGCAAGCAGAAAAAAAATAAGGGATCAAGCATTTTAGCAAGCTGCTCTGTGGAGTCAGATCAAAGACAGTTCAGACTCCAAGAGAAGTGGTTTTATTAAGAAAGAAAGTTGGCACACACCAGACACTATATCCTAATGTGAACTTTAAAATACATTTTTCAATTCACATCGACATCCACCTCAAACATGGGTATCTGAAACGTAACAGGCTGTTCTGCAGTCAATTCCCAAGCCCTGGTGAAATTACTCTTTCAAGCGGGACTCTATCCAGTGTAACATGTTACTGCAGAGCGTAGAAAGCGAGAAGTTTTCAGGTGATGGGGCAGGCAATGAAGCTTGTCGTCTGAAGCTGGGCCAGCTTCCCCCGAAGCACCCTAGCTTATCAGGCGGTGGACTCCCTTGACAGGTGCTGCTTCTCTTTCTGAAGTAAATTGATTTGACAGGGCAATATTAACAGTGCCCTGAGTTGTTGAGAAAGCTGCGTACAACAAGAGATCTTTGTTCATCTGCCTTGGCTAAGCTCACAGGGGCGGATGTGAAAGGTATTCCTGATTCAGTGACTCCAGAAAAAAAAAAAAAAAAAAAAAAAAAAAAAAAAAAAAAACACCACCAAA
>VXBL01003314.1:439260-478440 GCA_013400195.1 Aramus guarauna
AAGAAAGAAACCACCACCAAAACACCCCACACAATCACAATAAAACAAAACAAAACCTAGGTTAAAAAAAGAAAGACAGAAAGAAGGAACGGAGTCTGCACAAGAACAATACAGAGATGGGCAACAGAGGGGAAAAAAACCCACAACACTATGGGGCTAATTTTACATACAAGATAGCAAAACAGGAATGCAGAAACTTGTTTAAGAATTACAAATGCTTAAGAACATGTATTGTGTTCCACATCTTTATAGAGTGCATATTCCCAAAGATTTAGGATTATGAAACACAGTTAATTACTGGTTTGGAAACAGAGTAACTACAGCATACAAACTTATCTTGCATCTGTTGAACTGTAGCGATTGCCTGCATAAAGATTCCTAGGCTACGCACACAGTCTGATGTTAAACCTATATTTAAAAGTTGACTAAAAGTTATCTTTCTTTGCTATTTGGACACAAATACATGCATGGCAATCACCACTGCTCACCTACTGTGCAACAATTTGATCATGTGGTAAATCTGGGTACCAGCAAGATATGGTGGCAGGAGGCAGAGAACTATGGGCTAAAGACAATCCTACTGTCTCACTAAGTGACAGGGACTTCTGAAAATATTATTCTTTTGTGAGCAGAACTAGGTTTTATGCTCAGCAGCTAATGTGCTATCCAGGAGGAGACAAAGCCATACCTGAGAAACAGCACCAGTTTGGCTGGTGCTTCTCAGAGCCATTTTACTAAGAAAATTCAAAAGAAAGGACACCGTGAAATAGCTTGGCTACCCAAGGAGCTTTTGTTTCATCCTCTTGCAGCCATAGTAAGTCCTTCTTTCACAGCTCTGCAGCTTCCTCACAGCTATAAAATGTCACCAAGGCCGATTCCTCCTCCTTGTGGTTGCCTCCCCGTCAGACCACATGCAGGACGGTCAAAGGAACATCTGATGTACAAGTCTCCAAATTCACCTGCCTGCCCCCTCACCAAACAAAAGGACTTGAAAACACAGAAAACCACATGCTTAGGAAACTAGATCTTGTCCCACAAAGCCTGACTTTTTAAGCAAATTTAGTCCAGATATCACAAACCAGGATGTGAATTTATAGCATAAAGCACAATAACTGTAGAGATGTTAATTCACATTAGTTACACGCAGGAACATGTGAGCTCCCAGGTATAAAATGTCACAAGATGCACTACAAGCATAAAACACAGGCACAATGGAGCACTGGCCCAAAGACNGGATTTTTAGGCTTTAAGTTTTATATCTTAAGAAAATTATGGAAGAGATCTTTGGAAAGAGCTTTGTTAATTTTAGGAGGCATATTTATTTATGTAATTTCTCTTTTGTTTCTTTGGAATTTGCATTACTTTTCAAGAAAAATAAAACATCATTTTAATTTCTAAACATTAAACTTGCATATGATGTAGTTTTTACAAAACATTAATGGCCTTATTTTTTTTATCCTCCTGAAAGAGGGTAAAAATTACAGCACATTTCTAGTTCAGAAGGAATACTATTTATCATTACCTGCTTTTTGTCCCCAGTGTAACTCTAATCTGCAAATCTCAATAAAGACCACAAGTTGAACTCTTACAGGAACTTCAACTCAAAATTCTTCATTTTAAAAATTTAGTGGGTTTTTGAAGTTTGAATCTCTGTCTGAACTTAAGCTTCAATACTGCAACACCACCATTTACTTCTGAGGACAAACACCCTTACAGGACTTTTAATTTACATGCACTGCTTTGCTGTCTTTAACGATTTGCCATAATTTTCCATAGCATATCAGTGCAGATACAGCCTTCCCAACTATTTCACTTATAAGACTTCTCTGGTTTTGACACACATTAGTATACCCCATTATATGCATCCCAAGGTTTTCGAATTCAAGATTGCTTTAAAAGCAGCTGATCTTCTCTAATGCTTGCTCTTAAATGTTTTAAGCGTTTTGTTTGTGTTTTAAATCTTCAAGTCCGTTATGTGCTCAATATAACTCTAGAATCGCAACTTCAAGCAGAATTATCTTTTGCTTTCCCCCCTCCAAAATGTTCATGTGTCAGAAACATCAAATATTACAACAACAGAAATTATCATGTATACATGGTTACCTCGTTAAACTGTTCATTCCTGTTGGCACTATTTCATTCGATACTAGCAGAGCAATTCAATTACAGGGGAGTGAACAATGTTACCGACAAACACTATAGGCACAGTTAAAATGAATGAAGACTGAAGCCTCTTCCCTTAGGCTGCAACCATTTATTCTGGAGCCCCATCTATTTCAGCTGCAGGGGTATGATTTTAAATAATTGGCTTTAATAAGGCAGAAGTCATTTGAGGTAGAAGTTGCTCCGGAAAAGGAACCAAGGTTTCCACATGTAACATCTCTTTCAGCAAAATATGAAGATTAACCTTTACAGCTATGTAAAATGGTGTTTAAAGGGACACTTTTCTTAAGCATTACTCCTTAAGTGAAAATCACCATTACCTAAAAGCTTCCACAAAAAAATAACATGGCTTTAGATTTCCAGTATACCAATTACCACTGTCTAAACAAAAATGCTAGAAACAGTATCCATCTCAAAAACGTTGTTTATAAGCCACTTAAAAGCATTAACTCCTATCAGAAGTGCATTTGTTAGGTCTTTCCACCAATTACACTTAGCCACATGCTACCAAGTGCACTGGTTTATAATATAACACAATCCAAGACCAAACTGCCACGTGAAAATGCCTCAAGTTAGTCTTTTCCTTTACATAGCCTGCTCTTTCTTCCAGAGGCACATCTTTCCTCCTTCTGCATCTCTGGTATGCATATATTATACAGTGTATTACCAGTTCATTACCATTAGAAATACATACCACTCAGTGCACAGTACGGCTAGCTAGTGACAGAAAGCTGGGACTGCCTTCTGCTGGCTTTGAAAAAGACGTCGAGCAGCAAGCAATAAAGCCAACAAGTCGTGGCCTCCTACAGATTCACACCTGGTACCCTTCATCCCTTCCCCTTCCATTCCTTCAGCACTGTAACCCCCACTGCTCCTATCTCACAGCCCCCCAACACCCCCACAACAGCACCCTGCTCAGCCTGGTCCACAGTGATGCTCACGCAGGCTGGCCAGTTGGCTGCTGCCAAGCAGGATACAGGAATCAGTTATGAACTGCCTTGTGCTAGTCTAGAGTTTTTTTTCTCTTCCACCTGTTTTCATAAACCTTAATGGCAACCAGTACTTGCAATTGTATTCTCTTAGCAGAGCGCCAAAAGCTAGCCAATGGTTTAGACAAAACTAGCGGTGGAAAAAGAGAATGAGGAGGATCAATGGACTAATAACAAGCTGATCACTAGTCTTATTTATTCATAGGAAACCAAGCTGTCATGCCCTAATTCTATCACTTTCTTATTTATTTTCATCCACAAGAAAATATTTTTCCATTATGAGGAAACTCTTGAGTTACAACTACACAATCAGAACTCCTTTAAATGAACAATTCTCAACATAGAGTAGAGGCCTGAATGCTGTCTGCTCTGCAGCCAATGAAGGGCTATTCTCACCTACTAGGTATTTTAAATCACTATGAATACTTTGCTTAACATTACTGCATCACCATAAACTTGCTTATTCAGTAAAGGAAAGCATGAAAGATTCAGCATTCAGAAGCTGGGCTGCTCTATTCAGTTCCACCAAAAGGGTGAGTAATTCAAGCTGGGTTTTATTAATTCCTGTAGCACTTTATTTAAATATCGTATTCTGTCACAGCTAAAAATATTTTGATTTGGAAATTGTGTCACACCTTGAACTATTGCCACTTGGAAGAAAGCTGTCTCCAAACCTACCTCCGTCAAACTCAATGGACACAGAGCCACTGTACACGTTGTCTTTCAAGACATCCTAAAAGAGTCTCATGATTTGCTGGCAGTTTTCTTCTCCCCAGAGGCTGCAGCTCTGGGTTTGAGTGGTTTTGTTGCCCTTTGGTTTATTTTCTTTTGAGGAGAGTAGCTTGTTCAAGACCTAGGGGGAAACTACTTGCTCCACAAAAAGTATTCCTGTACAACTTCTGGCAAATCTTGAACTAAAAGGTTTTTCTCAAAGCAGGATTTATTTTTTTTTTAAACAGTGCAGCCTCCAAACCCCAAAGTTTTTACGGGCCACAGTCCCTAGAATGTTTTCTTTACAAATTGAACATGAAATAGAATATGGGTCAACATGTTTGAGGTTGGAGAATGGTACTCAACAAGGAAAAGAGAAAACCCCTAAAAATTAATGAACATAGCACTGTATATAGATATTTAAACACAAAGAAAACAGTCATCTAAAAGCCTAAGATCTGATGTTTTAAAGTGGTAAGTTCAGCATAGCTTTGTTTATATATCACTTACCATATCTATGATCACATCTAAAATCAAAACCAGCCAAGTGAAAAAATAATGGAATCCTGTGATTCACAAAAGGAAGTGGTTGCCTTAATACTGATCTCTTTCCTTTGTAAAAACAGAGATTTGGAACAGAAACAGTGTATCCCAGAGACCATCATTACTAGATCAGAGGCAAGACGAAAGAATATCTTAATTTTTCTGTAGCAGGAAAGAAAGCTACTGAAGAGGTGCTCCTACTTTTCTGTCTGCTGATTCCATGCGGAAAAAAAGCAATTCTGTGGGGAATACCCTGAACACCATTGCAATACTATCAGTCCTTCTGGCAAGTGTTTAATGTGAGCAGTTTGACTTACAGGTCATACATAAGCATAACAACCTACCAAACAAAAAATAAAATCTCCCCATACTGGCAATCTCATTATGCTCTAAACCCAAAAACAATAAAGAGATTTGTCGATGGTGAAACAAAAGTTCTGTTTTTTCAGGAGGAGAGGTTTTCAAAGAATCACAGAATCATTGAAGTTGGGACACCTCAAGTTCCTCTATCTAGTCCAACATGCCTGCTCAACCGGGTTCAGCCAGAGCAGACTGCCCAGCACTATATCCAGCCAAGTTTTGAGTATGTCCATAGATGGGAACTCCCTAATTTCTCTGGGCTACTTATTGCAGTGTTTGACCACTCTCACTAAAAAAAAAAAAAATAAAAATAAAAATAAAAAAAAATTCTCTTGTGCTTAGATGGAACTTCATGTGTTTTAATTTGTGACCTCTTGTCCTGTCACTGAGCATGACTGAGAAGAGCCTGGCTCCATCCTCTTCGTTCCCTCCCATCAGATATCTATACATATTGATAAGATCCCCCTTGAACCTTCTCTTGCCTGGGCTGAACATTCCCAGCTCTCTCAGCATCACCTCACATGACAAATGCTGCATGGATGTGTCTCTTGTCCCAGGAAGCTCAATACTGGACAAAGTACTTTAGATGCTATCTCACTGGTGCCAAATAGAGGATCACCTCTCTCAACCTGCTGGTAACACTTCTCTTCGTGCAGCCCAGAATGCTGTTGGGCTTTTTTTGCCTGAGGGTGCACTGCTTGCTCATGGTCAGCTGCTTGTCCACCAGAACCTCAAGGTTGTTCTCTGCAGAGCTGCTTTCCTGCTGGTCAGCCTCCAGCATTTACTAGTGCCTGGGGTTATTCCTCCCCAAGTGCAGGAATCTGCATTTTCCTTTACTTAACTTCATGAGGTTCCTCTCCACCCAGTTCTCCAGTCTGTCCATATCCCTATGAATGGCAGCATAACCATCTGACCTATCACCCAATCCTCCCAGTTTTGTAACATCTGCAAACTTGCTGAGGGTGCACTTGGTCTTATAGTCCAGGCCATTAATGAAGGTTAGAAAGTACTGGCCCTAGTACCAATTTCTGGAGTACACCACTAGTGACCTGCCTCCACTGTTGTGGAGACAAGTTGTGCTCCACTGATCACAACCCTCTGGCCTGGCCACACAGGCAGTTTTCAATCCACCTCTCCCCTCACCCATCAAGCTAGTCACCTTGTTGCTGAGGCCTAACAGGTTGGTTGAGCACAATTTGCCCTTCACATATCCTTGCTGACTATGCCTGATCACATCCCAGGTGTATCTGATAGAACCCAGTTCATTAGAAATTTTCTCTCCACAATCATGAACATGCTTATGAGAAAAGGCCTCCAATCTTCTTCTCAATTTCAGAGTTGTAAGTGGCAGTCCAGAACTCCCTTTGGTTAAGAGTCTACAAAATGAGGTGGGTCTTGAAGGTCTCATCGCTCTTTGATGCGTGGGACTTTTGTTCCTATTCTCTCTTTCATAACTTAGTCTCCAGAAAAGACTTCAGGCTGATACATAACTGCAGAAGTAACGCAATGCTCCATAGGATGCCCAAATCCTCTTTCATAACTAACCAAGGACATCCAGCTCATTGCTTAGTAACTGCCATCTACTTCTGAGAACCTGAGAGAGCACCTTGCATCTTTCCCAAGAAAAGGTACTTTAACAAAAGCAAGTCTCAAGTTTCTGAAAATACTGACTCTCCTTGATGGCACCAAAACACTGAAAAGATTGTGTTAGGAGAAGGAAATCAAACTTGCAACCAGGAACCAACGGCACAAGCAAGCTATCTACAATTAAACTACTTCACTGTCCCTAAGTGAAAACAGTCCTATTGTGTAGTTTCCCAACCAACTTTGATAGATTTGTGGAAAAGAAGCACAAAGAGGAAGGAGAAGACACAAGAGGTGGCATTTTCAGAAACTGGTAAAGTATCTATAAAACCTTCAGATGTTGTATGAGATTATACTAACTCTTTGAGAAACAAGAAATCCCTCTAGTGCATTCACAGAGGAACAGTTCTCTACAGGACAAGGAGAGAAAGCATTCTAGTCTTTCAATATTGGAGAAAGGAGGTTTGGTGAGAAAATGCTTTGTTACTGCCCAGAAGAAACAAGCAAAACAAATTAGAAAGTGTAGCTGCTTCACGGGCCAACCAACTGAAGGCAGGGCAACTAAACATGTGTGTCAGTCATGGTACCAAACAACAACTTTGCTTAAAATACTTTTCAATACATAATAGCACACAGGCAATATATACCTCAGACTATCATTACTTTCAGTAGATTATCACTTTATGAATTAGAAGAGAAAAATCTACTATACTGCTTTCTTGACTGCCACAAAAGCCCAGAATAAATCATACAACTAAAAACTTCTGTTACACTCTTCTGTATTCATGAGATTTCATAAATACTGTCAAATTGGCATGTCATTAAAACATGCTTTCACACCTTCAAGTGGTTTATGGTGGGCTAAGCAATAAAAAAAGTTGAGCCAGAATGAAGACTAATGCACCTGTTCTGAATAAAATCTGGTGGCTCAGATCCCTTTAGAACTAGCAATAAAATTAAGCTTTCAGTACTTAAGCTCTTACAAGCAGGAACTGAATTCACAGTGAATTTCTAATCCCAGTAAGTTTTGTTTAAATCAGCATCAGAAATTTTTTCTAAATAACCACCAATTCCAACTTAATATTACTTCCAAGTTAAAAATCCCATGTAATGCAAGTGCTTTTTAAATAACAGTGGAATTTACTCTCGAAGAAAACTCTTCGTAATTAGTATTTTTACAATTAACTTAATCTTATTTGGTCTTAATCTTATTTTCCACCAAGGCTTCTACCCACTTTTTCCACAAGCATTGTTTTGCATAACTATATGTCTGAACATTCACCTTTTAAAGCCACTTCCTTCAAAATATTATCTAATGGCTATAGAAAAACATTGGCTGTTTGACAGCCATTATATTTTTCATTCTTTTTACAACTCAGCTCACAACAAGATTTAGGCATCTGCAGAAAAGGGATGGAGAGCACTCAGAGTTTGTATGCTGTCATTTAGAATTAGTGTTGATGTATTACCTCTGTCACAGCCCAGTGGTGTAAAAACTGGTCCAGATCAGTTAGGTAGAGACGGACAGGTGAAAGCTGTGTCTGGCTAATGTGTGGTTTTCCTCTAATGCCCTGGAGACTAGTCAACTCCTCTCTTGAAAACCCTAGAGAAAAAAAAAAAAAGCAGTACAACAGTATTACAAAACAAGCCAAGCACTGTTCTACTTCAAAAGCATCACTGACAAAAACCGTCTTTTAAATTATTTTAAGTTATGTTTCTAACTTTTTTTTTTTTGTTAAAAGCTCTTGCTTGGTATTATAAATTAAATATATCAAAATAGAAATTCTGGCTTCTGAAAGAAAACAAAAATGTTTGAAAAATCAATTGCATACCCATTTAAACTATAATGTGGTATAAAAAAAACCTGTAGGAAACCAATGTTATGCTGCTATTCTCAACGTATGTATCTCTTAAAAAAAAAATAATGACCCAGGTATAATGCAAGACAGCTCACTATGTGTTCACAGTAACTCAATAACCTTCTAACATAACCTCAAGGTTAAAAAAAAAAAAAAAAAAAGATTTGGCTAATTATTTCTAGCTAGGTATTGGATGTTTTAGTAAAACAGGACTACTGCTCCAAAACAGCCACTTTAGTTTTGCTTTTGTTTTTTCCAGTTATCAGTACAGTTGTCTTCATTGTTTTAAGGAAAAAAAAGAAAAAAAGTAATTTTTGAAAGCAAAGTAGTTCAACATTATGAATGACTGAGGTGATGGAAGAAAAGACACTTTCTTTTTACTACAGGACAAGTTACTGAAAGATATCTCTCAGTAATATCATACCATTTTAACCACTGTAATCTCCCAAAGTTTCATCACCCCAGAATACAACTACTTTTATCTGAGTAAGAATATAGTAGCAGAAGTAATTCTGCTCACATGCCGACTGTGGGCAGCTCACTTCAATGTACTTTGATTACTTTATTCTGATGGAATGTTTTAAATAGCGTAAGCAGGTCCACAGGAAATCCCATAGGCAGTCATTTATATTGTTACGAGCCAATAAAAAGCATTTATTTAAATCTAGAAAAAAAATTTCTTGTTCAAGTCATATGCCAAATTTAGGTTTTCCTCATACTTTCCGGAGTTGCTAGAATGAAATAAAAATATGCAAATATTCAGCCTAAATGGCAAAACACGGTGTAAAAATAGGGCATCAGAAATCAAATCAAGAGAAAAAAAAGGGAGTCTCTTATCAAAAAGTATGTAACAAGATTAGAATGACTTTCAGGAAGTACTTACTACACCATTTATTCTAAATTAAATCTAGCAATTGACTATCAAAACAATTTTCATTTTGTTAATTCTGAATTATGACATTCACATGGATTACCTATAAGGGTTGAAAACAAGAAGCTGAAATAGTCCACATCATTCACTGAATTATCCTGCACTTGGCACTTCCAGCCTGCAAAGGATGATCTACACAAAACCAATAGCAGATAGTTTATTAAAAACCATATAATTACGAATTCACAACCTACCTGCACAATACAATCAATTAGCATGACTAAATTGTTAATTTTAGCATTCCTGTCTCTAACTGCTGCTGTTAGAATAGCATTTTAAATAGCTCCAAACCCAGAACTTGTTCTTTTCAAGACAAGCAATATTGAACTTTGTACCCCTACATGGGCTTAGGTTGTTGATTAAATTACTGAGATAGCAACTTTTCATAAATACTGGTATAACCTTTAACATCGTGACGACAGCCAACACACAGTAAATTAAATTAGTTTTACCTCCCTTATTTGGTAAAAGTCATTATATTACAAAGCTGGGCTGCATTTTTTCATTATATCCACTGGTTTTAATACAGCTCTTTACATTAACAATAGATCCCCTTTAAAAGCAGTTTCAGCATCTATTTTAAGCTATTGAACACAGAACTAAATTAAAAACTTGCTTTGAGATTGAGAATGTATGAAGGAGCAATATGCAAAGAAGGAAGCAAACCCGCTATCAAAGCCACCCGACACTTCCCTTGTTAGAAGCAATCTGTAAGAAGTGGCACGCCAGCCTACTTTTGTTTTTCAAATTAGAAGCCATACGTGCAAACTCAGAGCAAACTGAGACACCACTGACCACCTAACAGTAGTGTCGTGCCTGTGTACTGGTACAGAACCAGGAGAAAGCCAGGAGCAAATACATCTCACCCATGCTTTCCTCAAAAGGCTGCAGCTCAGACCTACATCACGATATGCAAAACGCGTATTATTCAAATTTACTTGTATGCTGCTCTTGGCAATTGTGCTGTGGACCATGGATCTTTGCTGTAAGAGATTGCTGCTTTCTGCTCTTACAATCTTGCAAAATTTCAGAGCTTCCAAACGCAATTTTCCAAGCCAACTATCTGCCTCTGATCACTTTGTTCCTAATTTCTCTCCGTTAACAGCCAAAAAGGCTTAGCTATGGGTAGCAAAATTCTGGAAAGCTTGTTTTACAGGAAATTTTTACAGGTCTATATTTTGGGAGCAAAAATACCAAATTTGGAATAACTTTGTGCCACACATGTACATTTTGCCACCCCATGAAAATCCATCCACAATATTTCAGCATCCACAAAAATGACAGCTACAATATGCATGTGTCTGGAGCCACTCAATAAGAAATTAAAAAAAAAAAAGGCGTTTCAGAATTTGTTTAAATTAAAGAAAAAATTCAGGATTTAAGCAGACTACCGTATAGGTTAATTAATTCTATAGAAAAAAGAAAAATCACAAGTAGGTAGGTGAGAGAGAACAGAGAAAGGCTTTATTAAATCAAGCTCCCACTTCACATGGTAACCTTAATGGCAAATCCCAGTTCCTAGGAGGCCTTCAGTCCTCCTCTGAGGCCCAGCACGCTGCTTCCTTTTCTCAATCTTTCTCCATTCATAAGGCTGCCAACACTCAGTTCTCCAGAGACAAATGCCTTCACCATGGCCAGTGGTCTTCTCGCAGGAGAAGGGAGAATGTCTTCCCTCCTTCCAAGGAGGTCTCAGTCTGATTCATTACAGCATCAAAGAGATTTCACACACACTCAACTTAATCAGCAAGAGGTCTCACAACCTATTTCCCTAGAGATTCTACATAAGGTGAATATTCGCACAAGAATTAAATCTATATACCAGAAGAAAGAATGAAGCCCATGTTCTGGTCAGCACAGGGGAAGAAGCTGCCTGAATCCAACGCAGGGAGACCACAAGCCAGACTAGAGGTCACTCATTATACCAAAATAAGCATTGGGGAGCATGAAGACAGAGCCAGGAGAACGTAGGACTTACTGGATACAGAAATTCAAATTGTGATGCAGTCACTGAGCAAAATGGTGGGAATGCAAGAGGCTGGAAGAGATACATCAGATGACAAGCTGCAAAGGGAATCGGGGAAATGTGAAAATAAAAAAAAAAAATCTTGGGCAGGAAGACAGAAAACATGGAAAGAACATGGATAAGCCCAGATTAGGGAAGTAGGGACTTGCATGACAAAGCTAGTCAGAATCTGGTTTAAAATAATAAAATATTTTTATATTTTTCCATGTAACAGTTAGTAGATGCGTCAAATTCCTCAGCAAAGGACCAATGGATGCAGGAATTTTACATGAACTCCAGAAGAGACTGGACAAAAACTCAAATTCACTGCAGGCTAGCAAACACACAAACTGCGATAGGTTCAAGAAGTCCCTGGACACGAAAAATTATTCTGAAGCTTATTGCTAAGTATCTGGAAACACTTCAGCAGTTTTGGTTTTCTACCCACATTTGACTATTTGCACACTTGGAAAACAAGACAAGAATTTTAAGCGTCTTAACAGCAGGCAGAGCGAAGTATCACTGATGTAGACATCAGAGGAAGCAGACAGAATCATGGCTCTTCTGCTCCAGGAGCATGGAGGGAGTGTAAGACACTAACCCTGAACAGAGCTATTAAATAGCTATTTTAAGACTCATCTACAAGCAGTGCTACGCTCAGACATGCACACAAAAACCCAAGATCCCCAAATTCAGCTGCAGGTTCCTTTTTAAAAGAAGTCAAAGCTCTTACATAAATAAAAGAAGTCTCAATGTTAAAAGGGCATTGAGGTTAAAGATAATCTAACACTCAATTTACAAAGTGACAGAGAACGTTGCCTATAAACTTTGGCTTGGCCTCTTTGTGCATGTGCCTTGGAGTGTGATAAAGTTATGTGTCATATTTTCTCTAAGAAAATCCATGCCTTCTTCAAATTACGGGTGAAGGGATTGACCAGGATTACACAATGAAGGATAACACAGCCTGAGCTGTTCCTGCCTTATTTATTGCACCATCTATAACATGCACAGCATATGAGACATGAAATGGTTAAAAAATAGTAGAAGAAATTATTAGCTCACAAATTCAGGTAAACAAATAGGTTTTAAGCACTATACTTGATCACCCTCCTATCTGTACTGCAGAGGTTCTATGAGATGCTAGATAAATACTTTTTAAAATTGGAGGAAGTCAGTGGTAACACACTTCTCTGAATATCATCAGATGAAGTATTAATTTATTTTTAGAACAGCAAAAACCCCACATTATTCATAGTGGAGGCTTCTCTCCTCCTTTCTTTCTGCTAGTTATCACTAGCCCTGCACCAGTTCAAGAGTGAGTAAAAGTCTAAAAGGGCAGTAACAACTGTGGAGAGATACAGCTTCAAATGTCTTGAAGAGCAGCACATAGACCCAACCTCATCTCTACTGCTCCACTTGCACTTACAGTGAAATTGAAGTCAATCCTTTGCTTTCAAGATAGAAAACGCTGAATATTCTGAAAAATCAGTTCCTAAATGTTTCATGCTGAATTCCTAGTTAGCAGGTACTTTATGTTTCACCTTTTCCTTGTCTCAGCTCCTCATCTGTAAGTTGGGAAAAATATGACCTCCTCATCTCCTACAGCTGCCGAAATACTTGAGCACAACACAAAATCCCATGGGAAGGGGAATCACTTTGTTTTCCAAGTGCGACATGATACTATAGACAACATATGGAGCCTTCTATTGAAACAGGGACAAAGCATGAAGTTATGTAAACACTCCTCCAGTGAGCATGATCCACTCAGCCCACAATGTAGGATGGAAAAAAATAACCCAAGAACATGTAATCAAAGACTAAAGTTTTCACTGATATACCATAAAAAATTAAGACCAAAAAAATGTCTTTCTAATATTTCAGATACAACCAGAACAGTATTACAGCCTAGAAAAAGTTTGTTTAAATACAAGTCTAGCCAGTTATCAATGCCTCCATTAACTTAGAACCCACATATCTATAATGCAGTTAAAGCTGCTCAATTTTGAGGTTTGCGTTCAAGGAAATTGGAAATTAGAACACAGAACAAGAGAAATTTAATTCTAGAAAAGATGTTAGTATACTACAAATACATTACAAATTCTTTCAAAGATCTTAGTTTAATATACTAACACCACCATGGATAATTAAGAACCATGTGCACTTTTTAATTTTTTTTTCAAGATGCTTGTAAATTACATGGTAGACATTTAACTCAAACTCTGATTCACAGGTGGAAGAGAATAAGCTTATTATAATCTCCCTTTTTTGAATACATTTTTACTGACAATGGCAACCCATTATCAAATTGCGTATGAGACCTCTTCCAGTCAGCTAGTCCAAACCCACATTAACTATGATGAATTGTGTGTTGTAATTTCCATAAGGTTACCTGCTCTCCATGAGAACCTCTCTGCCGAGGTTTAGAATTGCACCTTTAGGTAACCTGCTCTGTACGTCAAATAGGATTAAAAGAAAAGCTGAATCTAATTAACTTAAAAATCATCGCTCCTCTTGCCATTAGCATAGCAAGTATTTCTCAGTTACGGCAACTGTGCCATGTATTCCTTTTATCGCTTGCTGCTAATTTTTCTTTCAACTCCAGACAGATGTCGCTACTTTTCTTCGCGCTGTTGTTAACTTTCAGGTTGGGCTATATCACACAGTTGCAAAATAAAACTGCAGTTTGTGCAAAAGTGGTTCTCCTTCATCTACAGACTCTTCTTATCTTTGTGCTTCCTGACCTAAACTAGCTACCAGTTGATTTCAGGTTCAGGTTTAAGGTGTTGGGTTTGACTTATGTAGTCATAAGGAGTCTCTGGGTAATTTAGAGGTCTCTGGTAGAAGAATTCTGATAAACCTTGCTGCAATCATTTTAGAAATTATCCTTCCACCTGTCATCCTGTAAAACAAACTGCTCAAATTCCAACTCAGACAGTAATGCACCTATCAAGCACAGCAAATTTTGCTTAGAATTTGGGTTGGGGTTTTTGGCTTTTTTGTTGTTGTTCAGCAATAGAATTGAAAAACATAATGAATCTCAACAACCCCTGAGTTCAGTCTTCAAGTATTTTAAAGTAAAACAAGGAAAAGTAAACGCAAGATTCACAGTTCTTTTGAGGCATTGACACTATCACCCTTTTGTTCATAAATGTGAGGTTTACAGAACTCAAGGGTCTGGGTTTTCTGTTCGAGGAAACTAAAATCCAAATCTTTCACCTTCCAGGAAAGCGATTCCACCACCATTAACAGAGAATATTCTAGCGCAACGTGTTCCTGCAGCTTTACAGAATTATTTAAACATTTGCGAGCAAACAGCCTGAGAAATCTAACTTAACTTAGACTGTAGTAGGTGATCCCATATTAAAATTGTTTTATCAACCATTGATCACAGATTCAAACCAAGGCCTCCCACAATTGTTTCTTTAATTCTAGGTTATAACATCATTCTAAAAGGAGTTTCCCCTCTATTTCTCCCACTGGTACTTCTGTTTCACACAGAACATGTAAATATTCATCGGCACAGCTACCAGCTGATTCACTCATTTCCTGAAAAAACCTAACTGCATTCCAGGCCTCAACTCAGTGAAAAATTAATAAAATTAATAGAATTTATTTATATATTAAGTACACCACATCAAAATAGTTCAATGACTAAGTCACTGTGTTAAAAAATAGGAAATCAACCTCCCTTCAGATGAAGGTAGCGAATCCAGATTTTCTTCATCTGCTGGCAAGTGCTTTAACCACTGAGATACTACTAATATATTGTCCTTCAAACACATCAGGATCAGAAAACTTCCCAAAGATTCTGTTCACCCAACAGACCACCAGTGCATCCAGAAAACGAAGCCACAATGTAAGAAGGAAGGTCCTTACACCAAGAGATAATTTGTATAAAGGTAGTAAAATGGTGGGTAGAACTAGCTGATCGGTTCATACAGTGGAAGACAGACACCACCGGATCTGTCCTGACACCTGTGCTACTCATCCTATTCAGGAAAACCCAGAAAGAGAGATGACAAAGTCTGCTAACAACATTCACGTTATTTAGTATGCCGAAGTACTTAGTATAGCAGCATGCAGCTAGTCAAGTCTACCTTTTTTTTTCTTGCCAAAGCCATTCTGTCAGTTCATCTACCTACAGTGTGAAAATGATACACCACCACCTTTCAGATGTACATGCGGTGGTTCTGCAGCTCATCAGGATACAGATGAACCACTCTTTTTGCCTATCCAGGAGTTCAGTCAAGGCCTTAGAAATATGAGAAGCAGAGAAAAGTGGTTCTTCCACAATAGCCAGAATAATCACACTGCAAACAAGGATGATGAAGTTGTTTCCACTGCATGAAGGGCTGAGTTTTCCAACGCAGCTCAGGACCACAGAGGCGTAGGACAATATCCCTTAGTATTTGTGACTCTTCCACTGCGATCAGACACTGCATTGAGGAGTCTTTACTGATGCAGAGAAAGGGGGTAAAAGAAAGGTTTCTTCTTTTGTTCAGCTTCCTATTTTTTATGACCTGTGCCATCTATAACCTCTCAAAGTGAATCTAATAGCCCATAGAGTTTATCTATCAAGACTGTTCAGCTACTGATCAGCACTCATCAGGAACAGGAGACTTCCACAAATACACTGAAGCATCCTTCTCTAGAGCTAAGTAATTCCATTCAAATTCTTCAGCACACAGGATCACTGCCTGAACCCAAAAACACTACTCTCATGAATAAAAGCACACTGGGACTACACCACACAGATATGTCTTCTAGCCAGCCTCCTCTCACAATTGTTATGAAAGTCTCGTGCTTTATATAGATACCTAGCTGCATAACTAGCAGCCGTGCTGTTTGAAAACCATTTAAAATGGTACTAGCATGCAGAAACATCTGTAGTGTACAAGGTAAAGGAACAATTATGGACTTAGCTATTCTGGAGAGCTTGGCAAGTATGTTACAATACATCCCAAACATTCCCATTTTCTCATTCTCAGGAACTGTGTGTGTATAAATAATGATACACACTAGAAGGAACAAAACCACATGCAAGTCCCATACTAGGACTGTTGTACATTTAAGAATATATTTATAAAAATAGAAAACATTTTCCCCCAGTGTAGGAATGTACTTGCACTACTGTAAAATATGTTCTTTTAAAACACTAAAAAGCCATGTGCCAATATTTATCTCAGCTTTGGCACAGTTTATTTCTCTTCAGCTTTAATGAAAAATAATTTCAGTTCAATTGAAATGCAACCACTTGCAACTGCAGTAAAGTATAAACTCAGGTTCTTGCATCAGCTTAATCCAATCAGTTTTGTTTTATACTGTTAACCAGGATAAGGACTATCAGTTTTCAAACCACTTCTTGAAGGGACAGGAAATCAAGACTGTCAAACCAATGCTGAAATTGTTTTTTTTTAAAAAAAAAAAAAAAGACTCTTTGAGTACTTCTCCAACCCTGTACTCACCTCATCCTTCACACCAGCTTAGCTCCAGGTAGCATGGGTCCTGAACATAAACTCTGAGAGCAGGTGAAGAGTTTTCCTCTTCCTTTTCCTCTTAACAGGTTACCATAAGTAGGCAATGGTTTGTTAGTGTGAGTTTTTTATTTTAACTTTTCATTAGCTGTTTTGAAGGATCAAGTGTTTCCATTTGAAGATATGGCAAAATACAACAAACATCTGCAAAGAATTACCAGGGATTTGGGGAAAAATATGAACCCTATTTTAAGAAAACAACAATTTGAGCTATGCATTGTTAAAAGTAAGCCTGTCAGCTACTCATTTGCTCCATGGTTGCACAGGTTGTCTGAAGAAAACAACTGCTTACACGTTATAAACAAGAGCACAAATCGGAAGAAACATTCACTAATGAACAAGCAGCATTTACTGACTGGTACAATTGTCAGTGCAGCAACATAATTCTTTTCCCCTTAGTTAGGAATATCAAACTACAACCAACCACCTGGGGACAAATTTAGAGGGCCACGTCCTTAAACAAGCTTAGCCCTCACCCTCTCTCAAGTCCTAGACTTTCACATAACAGTGAGCTAGGAAAATGAAATTTGCTGACCTTATGTGGATGAAGGAATGCACTGTAACCCACCTTGGGATCTGATTCTCAGGAACTATGGATCCTTTCTGATCTTGCAGCAAGGAAAACAGATCAATCTTTTACCCTTCGTCCTCAGTGGCACCCAGTCAGGGAGATACCAGCATTTTGAAAGCACATTGTTTTCTTCAGTTTATATTCAACATTGCCTTAAGCATTTTTGTTACCTTTTTAGTATTTTCCTCCTTCATTTGTGATTTTAAGTGAGGGGTGTAAAAATATACCCAGAAAAAACACTTCACAGTGACCACAGACCTTACTATTCTTACATTTTTCTTAGCTACCCATTCCTAATTAATACACCTTCCTATACTTGTACGCTTTTCGATTTATTTGCCAAGATGTATTGAGTTGACTTTCCATTGTACAATTTGTCATGACTTGAAAGTGTTTTTTCTCTCTCTTTTTTAATAAGAACTTATTTTGGTAAAATTTTAATTTCATTAATGTCTTCCTTTTTTAAAAAAAATATACTGCTCTGAAACCTCTTCTATATTTAATTTGTATGAGAATTACTGTATTCAATTACTCTACCTATCAGTGTTGTTATTCACAGTAACGGGTTATAATATGCTCTCCAGGTTGTCTCCAACTTGCAAATACTTTTGGGGAATACAATGTTTTTTCTTTTTGTCTACAATAATACATTCAATGTCTTTAACGAAGCAGTATATAGGCTCTTTGTTACCTACATTTTGCATTCTCACTGTGCCTCCTCAAGCTATACTGTCAAAGTTTGCAGATCACATAGCTAGGATGACTAAAGAAAAACTAGTATTTACTTACAAAGGAAATATCTACAGAAAACTCTCTTAGGAGCCTAAACCATCTCTGGGTAACATATTTGGAGACACGTAATTTTACACCTTATACCAAACTGATGTTAAAATGCCCATCCTACTTCTTTCTGAACACCAGATTCCTAAGGATGGCAGGAACCAACAAGCATGCCTGGCTGCCTGATGAGATGCCAGCTGAGCTCCCTCATTATTGTCTGGAAAGCAACAGAGTATTTTAAAGGCACTACTTCTTAAGGAAAAAGTCCATTTACAGTTATGACACGTAGAATGCAAGTTACCTCCAGAGTCATCTCAAACCTGTAAAGACTACGAACTCCTACACAATTTATGTCTCACTGGGAGACGGTACTCAGCTTTTATTTATATGGTCCTTACCCTTCTCCTTTTCTACGGGAACAGAAACAACTCTTTGTAAGACCTCAGCAGGCAAAGAGCCCCATAAGAATAAGAAACAGCTGTTTGAAGCCATTGGAAATCTCATTTATGGACACTCTACTTCAAGAGACAAATACCATAAATTAACTCCCATTGTTTTTTATCTCAGCAGTGAAATATTATCTGTCCAATTCTCTATTACAGTGAAATAATTTCCAGATACACTGTTCCAATGGATAAAAAGTTCTAAAACTGAACCATGACTATTACGCATAAATAAAAGACACAAATAAATTGCATTTATGTAATTACACTGAATAGGTTTTCCTTATTTGTACCTCAAGACATAAGAGGAGACAGAGAACTTTTCCTGTAAAGTCAATCTGACTTCTTGGTTTATATATTTGATCACAATCTCATAATCTGCATTTCTTAATCCATATTTCATAGAACAGAATACATCACAGTAAGTACCCAGATTATATACATCAATCATCTTAAGTATCCTATCTTATGCAAAAAGAAAGGAAAAAAGAAAAATCTGTTTGCAAGAATATCTGGCATTCAATCACCACCAAGTCACTAAGTAGCAGCAAAGAAAACCACTGAGCCTAACAAACGGTGACAAATGGTGTTCCTCTGCAACTGTTACAGTACAGATTTTGGTACGTGAACAGCAGACCTCCCTTTTGTCAAGACAAAGACGACTATCTACCATACACAAGAAGGTGAGTTTACAACATTTAATACATTTGCATCTTTGACAAAAAGATTTGCTCAAAGCCAGTCTTCCAAAAAGTAACCAATATATAAGCATATGCCTCACTAGTCCTTTAAAAACCATTCTGAAGTAGCCTGTCTGCCCTAAAAATGTAGAAAATAGGTGTCGAAGGATTACATCAAAAATTCTTTCCAAAAAGCTTTGTAATACTGCTAAAGTTAATGACTTTAATTCCTACTAGACCATCAATGATTTAATAAATTTCTTCACTTCCTGGAGAGAACTGTCTACCTGTCCACATCCACATCCTCAAGGAACCACCAGAACTCCACCACTGAGGTGAAGTTAAGACTGGAATTTCAAACCAAAGGTCCACTCATGCCAAATGTTACATATTCCCACCTAACACTTTAACCATTCCTCTTTAATTAACAGAGAAGTACTATTTGAGTATTTACCAGTTATTCCAATAAATCATTAATTAAAAATAAATATTGAAGTTAATTCTCTTAGAAATGCAGCACACTGCATCAAGACGCATCGTTCGTCTCAATATATCAATGTAAGTAGTACCACCTAAAGATCACTGAAAAATCTATCCAGTAGTTTTGATGCAAAGACTTTCTAAAATACTTCCCAGGCCCTTCCATTTGTCTCTAAGTTTAAGCTCAGAGGCTTAAATCAGAGGCTGACTTAAAAGAACTCATCTCCTTCAAAGGAGCCACGACCTCTCATTTCTGTCAGACTGAAGTAATAGATTATTTGCTCATGTTGCTCCGCACCTTTCCTCGCCTGTCTGCGTATGAACAGGAGTGGGGAAAAGACTTACACCCCAAAACCCTGGCACGCTCCATCTCTCAAAACCCTAGCTGACTGGATTTATTGAAGTCAGTTATATCTCAGGTCCCATACAGCGAGCACAAGGCAGGCACTGGAGGAGAACAGCGGGGAAATTAAGCCAAGCCAACACCTTCTGTCCCTCAGTTTCACCTGAAACTCACCAGCTGCAGCAGTCCCGGTGACCCCAGCAGCAGCAACAGCTGTTAGGTGGCACAGAGATCCATTAGCCTAAACCTGGCTGTGGGCATACCAGCGTCCAAAGTGGGGTGGCTGCAGTTCAGCTTTCGTTTCAGAACAGTCCTTGGCCTGTACTCACTTGGTAAAGCTTTAGTGAACATAGATCAAAAGCATGACAGGAACCATCCTAATAATTTAACAGTATAGACAATCACCCTGCCAGGTTCATAAACCTTCCCATGATATATGGAAATAGTCAACATCATTTTCATTCTCAGCACACAGAGTCCACTGTGGCTCCCTTAAGGGGCTCCTGCTGACCACCTGGCTATTCATTTCACCATTGCAAAAATAAGAAGTGAAAGCTATTGAATGTCTTCAAAATTCATTTCTAATCAACAAAAATTCTAAAAGTTAACATGCAATAATTATAATTTAATGTTACCACCTGATATCATCACAGGCCTGTGGTTTAAGCCATCTGGCTACTTTACCATCTACTTTTATAGTTTACACACACACACACACAAAAAGCTTTGAGCTTCTTGAGTTTATAATGATTGTTCCTGGAATAACTGCAACAGTCTTTATTATCATCCATATGTACCCTCATCAAATCCACCTTAACGTAGCTTCTCCCTGGCAAATATACACGCAGAATGCACGTGCATTCTGCACGTAAAAACATACATGCTCTGTCAGTCAAGAATAATGCAGAAATAAAGGCTTTTAAACAAATTAAAAACAATTACCAAATACAGCAGTGAGCCTCTGACGCTACTGAATGCAATCTATTTAAAGCACGACAGATAAGCAGGTGGCTTAGAAGAAAAGAAATTTATAAAGACTCCCCCTTCAGCAAATAGAACACGAATGTACTGGAAGAAAAACAGTGCCATCTACTGACAATATTGGGTTCACCCATAAACCATGTCTCCCCCTGGACTGATTGGTATCAGTTTCTCTATGCAAAACTATCATAATCTAAAACTACTGAAAGCATCCCATGAACAAGATTGTGGCACAGAATTGTGAAATAATAGACATTTTGTTACTGTGCCATTCATTTCAAAAACATACATGTTTAACTCTGAGCACCACAAGAGCTGTCAATGATTACCAGAAGTTACCTAGCGCGACTACTTCCTTCAAGGCTTTACCTCTGCCATCCATGATACACTTTTGTCCAACCTAATTTTAAGTATCTCCAGTGAAGTATATTGATATCTCTTTTCTACACAGCCTATTCCAGTATGTATCTCTGGTTTTAGAAAATTTTGCTAGAACTCAAACCAAACATTTTTCTGACATTTAAGGTCTATATTTCTAATCCTGCTAAAACTGTGTTCTCCCATTCCTTTTCAAAAGCCTTTTACGCACATGGTTCCCCCTCCTTTCCAGCCTTATTTGCCTGACAATGCCAATTTGTCAGTCACTCCCCATTATCACAATTTACAGACTATGTTGCTCTTTGTCTTCTCTCCTTTAAACTCAATCCAGTTTGTCCACATCATCATCTAAAAGGAAGCCACAAAACTGGACACAATAATCCAGCTTGTTTTTTTTGATAAAAGCTGAAAAATTAGTTCATGTATCCTGTGTGCAATGACAGGTGATGCAGCTCGTAAAACCCAGCTAAAGTTCAGATCTAGAAAACTTACTACTGTTCCCATAACTGTACAACTTCTTTTCTCAAGGAAAACGATGTACCAGACTCTTCTGTTCTTGAGAAGTTATTATTAATTGTTATCTCCTTGTCTTCGCATGTTTATCTTTTTTTTTAACATCTCTCTCAGTAGTCACTAACATTTCTGACATCATCTTAGTTCTCTAATTTTTTAAGGCATCCTAGGATGCAAATTTTACAATTAAAAAAAAAATCTATGATCATGACAATAAAAAAGGAAGTCTTTTACAAAATTGATTTCACCTATATATTAAGAAATTGAGCCATAGCTGAAAAAAAGGTGTCATCAATAAGCCTTTTAGAACTTGTACTACAAGTTTTTACGTTGGCTATATAGGTGAGACAGTATTTTCAATGGTCTTGCAGTCACTTTGTCTATAAAAGGTATGTTTCAAAATTTCCAAGGACTTGCATTATTTTCAGAAATGCTTCTAAAGAAAACTGATCAAGTTCCTGGTTTTAACACTGAATCCTCCCAATGAAGTGGGAACAGCCTTATCGAAAAAAACCAACACTCAGTCAGGAGTAGTATCTCTTTTCCAGGTTTCATCAAGACTTGCAGCCTTCCAGAAGAGAGCACTGTTAGGGCTTATCAATACAAGAAACTACACTAGTATAACTACATCAGTACTTTTTTTTTTTCATCTAGTTATTTCAGATTGATTTCTTGGGTAGATAATCCACAATATATGAATCCAACTTAGTTTAAAACATGTTACAAATGCCATAAATTAAAAACCAAAAGACTTTCTTTGCACCTTTGAAAAATGAAAAGTTGCTTCTCCTCCTCTGTTGTCAAGACGTAACCTACTTTTGGTAAGAACATTGCCCTCTAGCTGCCTCTTGTATCTTCTGCCAAAAGGATCAAATGCCCATAGTCTACCTGCAGCTTTCTGATAGTCTTTAGAAAGCTATACTATTACTGTAAAAATCTCCCACAGTGAAAATCCGTTAAGATCTAATGATAAAATAAGCATCTCAGTACTTATGACTGCATTTGATTTGGTTAGTTTGCTACTGAATGTCTAGTATATGGCAAAGAACTTTTTTATTTTTTAAATAGAAATTGATGTCCACCTTCCCCAAACTAGACAGAATTTCATTTTTATAGTAGCAATACATTATACATAGGATGTTATAAATTTCATCACCATCACTTCATGTTACTCACCTTATTCACATTACACAGCTAACACAAACAGCTCTGTATTTGACAGTATGTTGTGTCATACTTTAATAAAAAAATGTTTAAGTTCTAAAAAGCACCAAGAAAAAAATAATTCTAAGCATAATTCATATAACCTTAATTCCTGCTCATTTACTTAAGATTCAACAATATTGAGCAACTGAGAAAAGCAGCAGCAGCAGCAGCGCAAAGCACCCTTGTGAAATCTCAGCAAGCCTTCCACTCACTTCAGGGGAACAGCAGTCTCCCTCCCTGACTTCACAGGCACACTTACCCTCTTTTCAAGCTCGGACAAAACCACCAAGAGAATGAATAATTTCTGACAAGACACTTGCCTAGCAACTATGATTTGGCTATTCGAGTGTGGTAATTATAGGAAAAGTGAGTTTTAAAAATTTGAAGGAAAGAACAACATAAGAATACACACTGGTTGGGTATTTTTCACTACAAATAGTGTCAGGTCAAAGCATTTATAGGGGAAAGCTATCAGTGACACAAACAGCATCTATGATAACATTTGGGGTAGAGGGTGCTCAATACCGTGCAGCCTTACAGGTAACTGGTATGATTTTGTTATCAAGCATTGGAGAAAAATAGCCAGTGTAGACTGAGTCAAACTGAAAGACTAGGAGTAAAGTTTGGTGGAAGCATTACCTTTCTTCTTGTATGCTACACTGATTTTTATTTTTTTTTGTGCAAACCAGTAACAGAGTTCAAACTTAACGAATAAGCGTTCACTTTTCTCCCCCCCCCCCCCCCCCCTTGGGTTGTTACAGTAAAGCAAGCAGCACGGTCAGCCTTGTACCTCATGTGCAGTATGCCGATGAGCGTGGCCGCCAGGTCGGAGGAGATCCTGCCCATGATGCAGCAGCGGCTGAGGCAGGCGAGCAGGCGGGCGGGCAGGCAGGGCAGGAAGTACACCAGCTGCACCAGCCGCCGCTGCGCCTCCGCCGGCAGCAGGACCAGGGTGCCATCTAGCGGATCTGCCGGCACACGGACACGGAGTCACCGCGCTGGCGTTGCCAGGTATTTGTCAAGACACAGAACCCGCCGTAGCGCTCGGTAACGATCCCACCCCGGTTTAACCCTTACTGTAAGGGACTGGAGCAACCTCCGCTCCCACCACCCCCCCCCCGGACGCAGACTTTACCTTCACCAGTGTTTGCCACGTGTTGCAACTTCCCTGCCAAGTGGCAGACAAAATTCATTATGCTCCAGCATAAAAAAGGCTTACCATAGATTCGAGCAGCGGTGGCTTGTAAACTTTGTAGTAATTCCTTGTTTGAACGAGAAGCGGCAGAATGAATGATATCAATCAGCTGATTCGAAAGCTCAGGGTTTCTCAAGCCAAGCAGAGCGAGCTGCTGAGGTAAGCCAGCCAACCAACGAGATAAAACTTTACTTCGACTTCTAAAGAAAGAGAGAAAAATAGTTGGGGAAAAACAAAAAAAACCCCACAAAACAACAAAACCCACACAAACTTACTATTTCCCATCTTGACTAAGTTGCTTTAATGCCAGCTTCAATTAAATTACAATAAATTGCAATACTGTGATTTGCTAAGAATACGTCACACAGTGGTGCGCTACTAAGGTTACATCAGAAGTATTTGTTTGATCTATAGGGTTTGCACTGCATATTTTCAACTCTTTCAGAAAGTATTGGTGTGAACCGACTGTATACTGGCAAAGCAACTTTTCCATTTATCATTAGTTTCATCAGGTTATATTTAATGAGTTATGAGTCAGGCTAAAAAGCCAGGAGATTATTACTACACCCTGAACAATACCGAACCCCCCCAATCAAGCTGCTACTATTTTACACTAGACATCAGCAAAGGTGTAACTGAATTTAAAAGTCTTGCTTGTCAATTCAGATATATCTTAAAGCAGAATGAAAAACTACAACTGGTTGCTCTAAATAGGAGTTGATAACATTGGTTTACTTTCTTTCCCTGTTCAAGTGCTACAGCAAATCAACTATTATGTCAACTGTAATCAAATTTTTCCCCCCACCCCAAGATCCAAACCCCTTTTTTGTTTTCAAAGCAGAGTTTCATTTCTTAACCAGGAGCAATGATTTAAAAAACAAAAAAAGTAACAATATTAAAAATGAGACTTAAAAAGATGTTCAAAACAAAGTCTATATTTACTTTTTTTTTTTACCCTGAAGAAATTAACTTGGGTGATTGAAGACTACTGTTTTCCCCTTTTTTATTTTATTTCTCTTAATATTACTTATAAAAATTACTGAATTACTGTACTGAAGGTTTTCAGGTAGGCCTTTCACTAACACTTTCCAAATTCTAAAGCAAATTTTTAAAGTGCTATTTAATAGTTCACACTAATTAACGTAAGGATTCCTGAATCCCAGTTGTAGTTTTACCACCAGATTCCTATGGCATTCAGGCAGATTGCTTCAAACTTGGCTCTCCTAAGGTTCTACTATTAAGAGACTTTCCTAATAGATCTGCTGCCTCCTTGTATTCAAAACTACACCAAAAACTTTAGGGACTGAACCAAATCCCCACTCTATGCACAAGCCATACAGAGCTAATACAGTCATTTATGCTGCCCTGAACATCAACACAGGTCATTACTAAGCTGCACACTCCAGATGCAGAAAGCACAATAGAAAGAAAGCATGAAGGACAACTAGAAGAATCATTTAGTTGAATTTGCAGGATTAGCAATTAGAAAAGGAAACTTGACATTAAAAAAAAAAATCAGAATGAAGAAACGCCAAGAGATAAACTTTCTACCATGACTTTTTAACGCAGAACTGCATGTCAAGCTCCCTACTTCAAAATTTAACAGTTGAGCCCTCAACATTTTACAGTACAGCTCCACTAAACTCCTAATTTGCTCCTGCCAAAGCCAGATGCAGTATTACGGGTATGGCCTCACCAGTACTGACCAAAGACAGAAATCTCAGTCAATCTGCAGGCTACATTCCTCCTAATGTAACCCATGGTGGTTTGCCTTACACTCGTGGTGGCAATGCACAGTTAATTTACATTCAGCTTGGCATATACCATAACCCCCAGTTCCTTTTCTTACTATTGCTGCTGCTCAGCAAGCAAAGTATTAAGAAAGCGAACTGTGTCAAACACCCTCCTCTTGTCCGTGCAGCCAGTCATTGGTCACAGAAGGTTATCGTACTGGTAAAGCATGATTTGCTCTTATACATATCCCAACTTGTTCCTGATGACCTGCTTGTCCCTCGTGTTCAGAAATTAATTCCAAGCCAAGAGGCTGCGTAATCTTTCCAGGGCCTGAGTGGAGGCTCATCATCCTGAAATTCCCCAGATTCTCTTCAAGACAGGTTACTCACAGTCTTTTTCCAGTCACACAGAACCTCCCCACAGTCACCACAGTTTTTCATGGATGACAAATGATGGCCTCACTTTCACATGAGACAACCTTTTCGGCCTCCCTGCATAGCTATCTGGGCCACGGATTTCACTGCCTTCAGCTGACCAGATTCTTCACTTCCTAAATTTAAAGAGTCTTTTGTTTACATAAGATCTTAATTGTCCTGCTGGAACATCTAGCTTTCTATTGACTTCATCCAGAGTCTCAAGCAAGCACAAGTGAGGTGTTTCAGTGAATTTAAACATCAATGGAAGGAATTCATAGCTTAGGTTACCCCCTGCCTGCAGCTCTTACACAAATTTTTATTTATATTTATGACTTGATGCTCCAGACCTCCTTCCCCATTCCACTCAATTGGTCTGTTCATACTTCAGGAAACTTCACTAATTAGTTTCTTTCCTTCCTTTAAATGTCTTTGATGCTGAGCTTTAAAACTTGACAACCCCCGTTATAGATTTGCTTTTATTTATCCTTTCTAGCTCAAACTGAAACAATCCTATAGACCAATACCTATGTGTCACAGTCTACAACTTCCATGACACCTTGGCTTATCAAATCAAGTATCATTTATAAAGCAAAAACATTTCATCAGCTTACTACTAAAGTGATGATTACATGAAAGAAGCTGCTGAGTGCAAATCAAAAGGTTGAAAGTAAGTCTTTGTGTCAACAAGAGTAGCATAACGATGATAAAAATTATTTCATTTTCAAAAGACCTGACAAAATCCCTCACCAAAAAAAAAAAAATTTCACCAAAATCCCTCCCTTAGTTTTTAAAGAAACTAAATATCCATGACATAAAAGGGAAGGGCCTTGCATAAACAGATTGTGTTTAACAGTAGGAAAAGCCTGGAGAAGAGGCAACTGCAGTGGGTGAGGTAGAGGTAGGCTCACCAGAGGTCTCAAAACACTTGACATGTACCTGGTGGATGGGAATAATGGGAATGAAGTGTTTGCTTTCTCTTCCCACAGAAGTAGTGGGTGCTGGTATCAAATAAAGCTATAAGGACCCAGGATCAAAACAAAAAAATACCAAAAACAACAACAACAACAACAAAAAAAAGCAGCCAAAAGAAGTTGGTCTTTAGACAGCTGAGCTTTGTCACTCCTTGGCAGAGGATGCTGCAGTTGCTCTTGATTTAGACCGATCCAAGGAATGACCAAAAAAGCTCATAGAAAAGTTATCCACTGAGTGACAGTTACACACAGAAGTTCTGCTCAGTGAGGAAGTACAGGCTGCAAATGGTTGGAAGCTTGGAGCACCACAGAAAAGTAATTTTTGCCTTCTTCCTATAGCATCACACATAGGTCAGTATTGAAGGCAGGCAGTGAGGCTAAATAGCCTTTTAAGTCTCTACCAGTATATATGCATGTGTATACACACATACACACACTGTATATATGTACATACACACACAATGGCTACGCATGTGTGTAGCAATTAGGGGTGAAGATAAGTAACATCCAGACCAAAATAGACCAAAATAGTAATTCTGAACCTTGTAATAAATCAATTAAGTTTTCTTTCACATGGCTCCTACCCAGCCTTTCACATACACCTAAAAAATAAAACAGCTTCACTTAAATGTCCTTGGAAAATGTTTCAACACAAATCCTGCTCCTCAGACTGTTCTTGACAAGCTTCTGAGAAAATAGTAATAAAAAACCCAAACAAACAAACTAGGAGAGCAGTCACAGGAGGGCTGAAGGAGCTATGACGTCAAACTGAATGGAACAACATGAACGCCTTCCAGGATCTACTGCACAGTCTGTATCTTGAAGAAATGGAAAAAACACCACTTGTTTCTAAAGGAAACAAATGGATCAGTACAGTACACAAACATTATGTTGTCTTAAAATGTGTTGTCAGACATAAGTACAATTATCCTTTTTGCAAAGAATTTTTGAGATTTCGTCTTTCTGTTACTACCATGTCACAATTCCATGTAGAAGACTCAAGAGGAACAGCAGGAAAACTACTGCTATTTGTGATGTCTAAAGACCGAAAGTTAAAGCTTTCTAGATAGTTAGATGATCACATGAAACTGGATGAGAAGCTCAAGACTTCCAGGTAAGTACAAAAAAAACCTGGTTAGCTAACCTCAGGGAAACTAGTCAGTATAAAAAAGATCTCTTTTTCATTCTGGGTGAAGAGAGGAGGAAAATGGCATATTCCCTAGCCTCTTTCCTGTCTTTCAAATTCCCAACACATTTTATAATGTTCATGGGAATGCGTCAGGTATTTCTGGCTGTGGATCTAATAACGTGTACTCAGGCAATACCACAGCACAAGACTTAACAAAGCAAAGGAGTTGCAGAAGAGAACAGTTTTCCCAAAGCTTGACTTCTGCTAGTCAATACCAGTATTTCTGGTGGCCCTGGTTTAATTCTTTCCTAGTAGCAGAAACAGGTATCAAGAGTATGATCTTATGTCCCCCTTTGCAGTTCTAAAACAAGATAGGATTAATGCAGCCTGAACTGTGTTTAAGGATTTTACGTAGCTGGAACCAGATGACTTGGCTGAAAAATACATTCTGGAAAAATTAAGACTTGGAGACAATTTGGACAAATCTTATGATGAAAAAGTGTGACAACAGCAATATAAAGAATGATCTCCTTACTTGAAGAAAATCAGATATCTAATAGATGCATGAAACTGGGAACCCAAAAGGACAAGAACATTTTCTTAAACCCAGTCTGTGTAGAACCACACACCCAAAACAATAGAAGAATACTTTTCTTAATAAGTATAAAAAGCTAGACATGCACTACCAGAACCACCAAAAGACACTGAGTCACAAGTCCACGACCTCA
Organism: Aramus guarauna; assembly: GCA_013400195.1. Classification (NCBI taxonomy): domain Eukaryota; kingdom Metazoa; phylum Chordata; class Aves; order Gruiformes; family Aramidae; genus Aramus; species Aramus guarauna. The sequence goes on from VXBL01003314.1 coordinate 468,485, forward strand.
CACTGAAATAATGGAAGTGCTCCACAGCTACAGCTGCACAATCTCAACACATCTTCTGACTACCAGTAGTGTAACAATGAGCTTACAGCAATGTACTTCAAGTTAAATTTTAAATCATTAAGATCTATCTAGTACTTATGTTAAGGAAAACGGACAACTAAGCTAATACACATCTCAATTTCACAACTCACAGAGAACCTAAATTTCAGTGACACAGTGCCAAAACAGATTCAGAATGAAGTTTTGTAATATCTACATAGAAATTCAGTTTTCTACCTTTTAAAATAAACATACTGTGTTGAAATTAGAAAGAATAATGGGTTTTACCTGATTCTTTGAGTCCTCAAATCTTCTTTTTGGTAAACTCTGCTAAAAAATTTCAAAAGCAATGTACGAACAGGAAAGAGGAGATTCCTTTGCTGGTATAGTGTGTATACTGCTTTTATCAAGGGTTCTGTTGCCACTAGAAAGAAAACATATGAAAATCTGAAGTAGTGCTTCTTCTGATTTTATACATACACAGAAGAACTGTAATCTGTATATACAACTATCTACATTTAAGTCCACAGGGAAGTACGAAAATGTTTTAAAACAACTACTGGATAGACTTCTAAACCATTGAAACACCACCTTCCTGTGCAGTTTGTTAAAGAGCCACATGAAAGGAGACCCCATGTAAGTGAAAAACTTCACAGACATTCTTGAAACAAGGCAGTGAACAGGTTGTAACATAGCTGAGAACCAATAAATTCCTGCTTTCCACTGCTATCTTCCACATCCTCTTCCCCTAGTGCAGTAATGCCACATTGATCTTCTCCTTTACTCACCCAAACCTCACTGCCATGGTGCCTTCAGTTCTCTCTATACCATCCCTTTCTCTCTGCCACACACACCAACCCTATCAGCTCTCCATGTCTTTGAATCAGCTGGCTGCAAATCACATTTGCAGATTAACCAGAAAATACATACCTCAAGAGGCCACTGGCAAGCCACTACAAAGTGAACTGCTAAACTCGCACTGCGACCTTTTTCTTCTCTGAAGCTCTCATCAGCTGTATATTATCGCCAGACTTAAAACAATGTATGGAAGTGCTACCCTAATGTCAAAGTTTGCTAAAACCAGCCAAGAAGCGCAGAAGTTGTTATAGTAGACAGAGAAACCAAGCATTTTCTTTGGAAGCCAGATTAAACCACAGGATGCAAAAGCTAATGAAGGGTGGGGGGGGGCGGGGGGGGGAGGAATCATACAAATATCTGAATTCAGAGAAGACAAGCCTGGAAAGAATGGGAAAGCACCTGAAAAGTTAAGAAATATATGAAGGGTAGGAGACTTGATTCAATTTGCCTCAGAAGAGCTTGGGGTCCCAATGAATTCATTTCTGTCAAGACATAGCAGCAATCATTTCATTATCGTCATAAACCAAGACTGGGAAACCTTCATCTTTCCACTCAGGTGTACAGAGCAGTCTTAGTAAGTTACGTATTCAAAAGCAGATACAATTTTGTGTTCCACGCTAAACAGAGCTACTTCTGCCGACAGCAACAAGAATGCTCCATTCTTAAAATGATTCTGGATCCAGTCAGGGGCGGGTCTTCATCCGTAAAACTCTTACGAGGGAACACATTTAAGTTACCATATAGGGATTCTCACTAAAACATACACTACAAAAAACACCTGAAATGGGTCATACTCAAGCATAATGCAGGGAGTCATTTAGAAGTTGCAATCTAAGATAGTTGTCAACAAAAAAATACATCAGATATTAGAATGGATTTAAATTAAGATAAATTAGTAAGTTCTTTTCGTTGCACCAGGAGCATCAACTTATTCAATTCATATACTCTTCAGGTGAAGATTCACATTGGACAGCATTTCTAAAACAGAACACTATCTTATTCTTAATTGAATAACAATTATACCTTTATATAATGAACTGCTAACTGAACAAATCGAATAAGATAAATATTCTAGGTGTGTAGAACATTCAGCCACCTTCCAATAACTCTGTGGCATGTTCAGTAAAGCAGATCCTGCTATTTGAATTGCATCATATGAACAGGACGAGTTTAAGAACTGAAGTAATTTAAAAACGTATTCTTAAAAGGTAGTACTTAAAAGGTCCACATCATACAGACTTCCAAAATGCAGCCAAAGTCTTCATGATTTTTAACACATGGTAATTTTAATTGGCACGTGGCAAGCCTCCTTCTGAAGTAACTGAGTGTTACTCAAGAAAAAATTATCAGAAATGCAACTAGTAGGCAAGTTGCTGCTAAAGTCATACCTGAGAGATGCAAGAAAGGAGGTGACCTCCTAATTACAGTGAGCAGATCCAGAGTTTGATCTTAAACAACAGAGAGAAATCTTCAGATGTCACAGCTCAAAGCTCTTCTAGACATCCACAAAAAAGGTGGATTTCACCCCAGCATAAATAGCTACTCAAAATAGGCAACTCTGAAAAACATGACTGCAAAGATGCCACCGTGCTTTTGTGGCATAATGCACAGGAGGTTGACGATGGTCTTATTTAATCTCTCGTTCATTAGCTCTGTGTTTTTTCCATCTAAATTTCCCCTCTTTTGATTTTCATTGTGTTCTAAAAAAATTTTATTGTAATGATTCTCCCCCCCCCATCTTCTAAAGAAGACATACCCTTCCAGGCCCTTAATCTCAACGTCAGATACGTTTTAAACAATTCAGAGTTATTCTTTTTTGTATGTACCATCTTTTGCAGTATCATCTGACACAATAAAGTTCAGAATTTCTAGAGCACCATGAAACTAACAAAAAAAAAATTCAAGGAAAGAAGCTTTTCTTCCTCTACAGAATCACACAGTGGTTGAGGTAGGAAGAGACCTCTGGAGATCATCTGGTTCAACAACCCTGCTGAAGCAGGATCAGCTAGATCTGGATGCCCAGGACCATTGTCCAGACAGCTTCAGAGTATCTCCAAGGATGAAGACTCCACAACGTCTCTGCGCAACCTGTATCAGTGCTTTGTCACCCTAACAGTGAAAAAGGGTGTTCCCAATGTTCAGACAGCATCTCCAGTGTTTCAGTTTGTGCCCTTTGCCTCTTGTCACTGGACACCACTGAAAAGAGCCTTGGCTCCCTCGTTGCACTCTCCCTTCAGGTACTTGCACACATTGATGAGATGCCCCCTGAGCCTTCTCTCCTCCACACCAGTCCCAACTCTCTTAGCCTTTCCTCATAGGAGCGATGGTCCAGTGCATTCACAATCTTTGTGGCCCTCTGCTGCACTCTCTCCAGTGTGTCCATGTCTCTCTCATATTGGGGAGACCAAAACTGCACACAGCATTCCAGGTGTGGCCTCACCAGTGCAGAGGGGAACCTCAACCTACTGGCAACACTCCTCCTAATACAGCCCAGGGCACCGCTGGCCACCTTTGCCACAAGAGCCCACTGCTGGCTCATGTCCAACTTGGTGTCTGCCAGGACCCCTGGAATATTGGAAATATCCAACAGAATATTGGAAAATATGGTACAGCTGCTTTCCAGCTGGTCAGCCTCCAGCGTGTACAGATGCATGGGATTCTTCCTCCCCAGGTGCAGGACTTCTCTTTGTTGAGCCATCAGCCCATTTCTCCAGCATGACAAGGTTGTATTTCCTCTACAGCTAGTAAATTAATTATAAACTGACATCTAGTCAAGCTTTTACTACTGCACAAGGATTATCTTGAAGGGATAAGTTGTCCATACAAACAGATACAGATTCACGAGGTAAAGATATTCCTACTTGCAGTGAAATTCCCGAACCTTTACAAGATCATCAGACAAGACTCATATATATTAATCTTTTGGAATTTAATTTCAACTTTTTTTAAAGCTTATTTTATTTCCACATTCCTGAGGAAAATGATTGTACTACAATGGCCACTTTAGTTAGAAAAACGCCAGCCATTATCCACTATCTGGTAAAAGTGATAGACAAAGGAAAAATCAATGTTTCATTACAAGCAAAAGCACAAAGTACCTGATTTAACAGTCTAGCAATAGTTTGGAAACTATTTCCTGAGTAGTAACTCTTCTGCTTTAGCTCAGCTGGTAAGACAGGCACATCTCTGACTAGACTATTTTTTGCCTTGAACAGGAAGCTGAATTTGGAGCGCAGATAGGAGTGATTACTTACTATACTTGTCTTTGTCATTGGGGACATAGGAATAGACAGATTCCTAATTAAAATGGCTTGGGAAGGAGATACAACTAACTACCAAAATATATTTGAGGGACATTTGACATCTTTTCATCTTATAACACTAACAATAAAACCTGCTGCTAAGGGCAAAGCGTTTTCTATAAACTCTACTTGGCTGTGGCATTCACTTCTTAAAAAATTGGATGACATAATAGACCCCTGCCACCTTTAGACTTACTGAAAAATTCCTTTCTTAAAGAAGTCCTACATCAATCACTTAACAGACATATCAACCAAGGCCTCATCTGGATCACAACTGAATAGTACTTGAAAAGGGGGAGGGGGGGGAAGCCAATCCAAAATACTGAAATACTGTACTGGTCCTGCAAGTCACAACTGGAAATATGTTTTCTCTTGGAAAAGAATTCAAATCAAACCCATTGGAAAATATTCTACAGCTGCTTCCATCAGAACTATCTTGGCATTTCATGTCATCACAGAACTAGAATGGTCATCTAACAGTGCTCAAAGGAGTCTACCAGCTACGTTAATTATTTAATATTTCAATTCTTATTTAAAAGTATCATGCACCTCTACATCCCAGTAATTTTTTTTTTCAATTAAGAAAACTCATTTGCCCACTTATAAGAATATCTTAAGTAAAACCAGAAAACAGACACACAAATATATTAATACTTTGCACATCAACAGTATGAATCTAACAGCATTCCTAAAAATCAAGCAGTTTTCAATGCTACATGCAGGGATATGACCATAACATTCAATTTATCTCTACAGACAAAATACATTATGATGTAACACCTGAGGATGTAAGATTAACTACCTGAAAATGCTAGAATAACTCAAGCTCTTTGACAGCGCATAATTTTGCATTCCAGAAACTACTCATATCTTACCTTTGTTTTGCTGTATTTGCATTAGTCTCCAAGTTACACCAAGCAATCTGTTCACCTGCTTGCTATTCAGCTTGCTGCCGTCCTGAAGAGTATCTGTTACAAATTTCCTTATCATGTCCAGCCAACCAGAATCCATCTGAAGTGTTGAAGTGCTTGCTAGTGAAACCATTATGTCACACAAGGTTAAGTTCAGTAAAAGATGGTCTACGCTGTTTGAGGATGTCATACAATACTTGTTGCTAAGAGGAAGAGAGGAAGAAAGGGAGAGATATATTTTTAAAAGAAAAAATAGTTTGTGTCTTTTAATATTTGTTACTTTGGTAGAAATTATACTATGTAGAAAAAAAATTTTAAGTGTTAAAGTTTTAAAGCCAATACACATTTTAAAAGTCTTTGTACTTAACGTTTGGGTACTTGAAAATTTGTTTTCTGCCACCAAAATGTCTATTTCTCATATTTATAGTGGCAGCAACAACCAAAACTCTAAATTGTATCTCTATGTCTGGTTTCTCCTGTTCCAGTCTCTTCTGTGTTTCTTCTGTGAGGAATCACATGGATTTTGTCATTATCACACAATAACAAAAAGCACCATGAACAGCATAGAGAAATCAATTTATGTACTTTTTTCCAAACTCATGTGGAATCAGAAACACATTTTTCACCATCACAATATTCTGCAGGACCACCCTGTTGCCCTACAGAGGTTTGAAAGACAAAATTAAGGGATATCAAGAAATGAATCAAGGGTATTGCAACTTGACACATAATGCTACAACTTCTCTACTTGCTAATTAGCCACTCATGGTATACAAAAAAAAAATTTCACAGCATTTGTCTACAGAAAGCTGCAAAATACAAATACCAACATTCAGAACACAAAGTAGAGCTGCAAAAAGAAAGTAACAAAAAGCACTTTAACCTGCACTAACGTAAGCATACTCACCCTTCAGTTCAGAGTCAACCATTACAACGTGAACAAATAAATCTCAATCTGCAGACATCACTTACACATGGCATAAATGCTAATAACTTTTTCACGTTCAGAATATGTAGATACTGAGTACTATCAGTAGTACTGTGGTAAAATTCTGCAACATTTTGCAAACATTTTTGCAAAAATTTTGCAAAACACCATGCAAGTTTTTCAAATGCAGGCCTTTAACCCAATATATTTGGTAAGCAAGGAAAACAAAAGCAACTGGTTTTGTTTTCATGGTATGAAGCTAAGTTTCCAGAAGTCTTGAAGTAACAGTCAAAACCACAAAAAAGAGAGTTTCACAGATCATTTCTCCTGCATGCATCCAACAATGTACTTATTTTTAAGAGCAAGAATGGGGCAAAACTTGGTAGCAAAGTGCAGAAGGGTCAACAGAAGTATGGTTAGTCAGGGTGTCATCTACAAGACAAGATGGCTGCATTGCCTAACTACTAATTCAGAGATTTTCAGTTTCAAGGAAGGGTGTTCAGGTCAAACCCTAGAAAATCAAAACACCTTTTGGCTTTATGAACTTAATGGGTAAGACTTAGTTGAAAATGACAGCACTTAATGAAGAGCTCTGCTGTACCTCTGATCTATCTGCCCTTCCAGGAAGAGGAAAATGCAACAGTGAAAATACCAAATAGGATTTCAGCCTCAAGTATACCTGCACCATGGTAGACCCTTAATATAAGAAAAGCTGCTTCTACTACTGTAGCTCAATCTGCAGTGGCACAGTTTGAAAGTATTTGAAACCAAGACAGACACCAGCTGATACTCATTGTACACACACCAGTGTTTTACATGGGACAGCAATGGCACAGAATGACTTCAGAACAAACTTTGCATTAATATAGTCTCACATCTGACAGCTGACAGGGAAGACAACCTGCTACTGGCCTGTACCAGGAAAAAAAAAAATAAAAAATTGGTGCACACACTCTGCCAGCCCAATAGTGAAGAAATGTGAGAGTGTTTGACTCCTCCTGTTCCAGTACTGCTCTGTCATACAGGATAGGCACAATGTGTCCCATCTCCCCTCCCAATTGTATTTATCCAGCCTTGTTATATAACTATAGAAGAGTGGATGTGGATGAAAAAAAAATTTTTTTTACTATGTTCTGATGTAATTCAGCAACCAACTGAAGAAAACAGGCAGAAATAGAAAACTAGTCTAACTAACACAAATCACCATTTAGCAATATGCAAATTCCGGATCAAGCATTCAATAAAATATTTTCATCTCTCTAAGACAGTATTTTAATTTCTGCTGGAGGCTATTCAGATGACTTCCTATATAATACTTTTACAACAAACAACCAAAGGTTCTCAATCTAAAGCAATGCTACCTTCCTATAAAAGCTTCTCTACAGAGCTTCAAGGAATACCCAATAAAATCTTTTCTTTTCCAACATTAAAAACTTAATACTGGATAAAGCAGATGACTCACATTGTCTCACTTATGAAATTAAAAGCTGTAACATCACACTGATTTTGTTCTTACCCTTTGCACGGATCTTTCTTTTTGTGCTTTACTGTTTCTTGTAAAGAATAGGGAAAATGACGCATGAAGTGGTGCTTGAAATCAACAAGGTAATTCATTCGAAGCCATAGCTCCTGTTAAGGAAAGCAGATGACAGACAGAAAACACAGTAGTAACTGAGATACATCAATGCAATCATCTTCCAAAATCCATTATTGGAATCAATGAAAGACAGGAACTTTAGCTTCTGTTTGCAAGTTTTCATATTTATTTACTTTCAGAAGTAAATGTGAAGTCCTGTGCGTGAACCTGAAGGTCCACAAAACAAGGGAGTAAAATTGTAACTCAAGGTTGAATGGCAATATTCAATCCAAACTGGACCAATATATTTTCTTAGCACATATTAATGTGGGTATATACAATATTAAACCAAGTGACTTACAGATGCAAATTGAAAGTGGTTTTATATCAATTTATCAGGGTAAAGTCAGAGTGAACTCTGATTTACTTGCAGTGACTGTCCTGAGTTTTCCATTAAGACATATTCTGACACTGCCTTCATCTTTCCCTGTCATTAGTGTACTTGTAGTTCAAAGCCCACTGACAAAACATTTCCAGTAGAAAGGCCATCCTTACAGAAAAAGGATTTTTTTCAGTATTTAAAAATAATTATACTTTGTGGGTTAGCAGACACTCAGTCACCATTCCACACACTGTCCAGCAGAACTCACTACAAAAAGAAAGCCTGCATTGCTATGAAATTGGTCAGGCAGAATTATCTTTTTGATATTTAAGTAATAAGTACAGAGAATGACCATTAAGCTATTTCAAAGATTAACAGGTTTCCACTAAGCATATTCACAGTGGTCTTCCAAAGTCTCTCTAATAATCACTTTGGCCCGTAAACCCAAGGGCTATTAACTAAGCAAAGTTTCCATTTTCAAACTGAGCCATTTGAATGCATTTTATACATAAAAGTGACTACAAAGGGAAAAATAAGATGAACAGTTTGTATTATCTAAAATACAATATGCTCAAAAAAGTTGTACAGACATCAGATTTCTTTTTTCCCCAAAACATCCTAAGGTCATCATGCAACTGCACGTACCTAAGCCAGCTACCTCTTGATACAGTAGTACTCCTTTCACATGACTGAAATGCAGGCAATGCAGGCACCCTATGGTAAGGGCAGCTGCTCCACAGTACCCAAAAAAAGGCCAGGGGAAGCAGGCTGCCCCAGGTATTTACCTGGCCAACAGCCTGCCTTCTGTCTACTTCCAAGAGGCCTTCTAGAAAAGATTAAAGGGGAACAGGGTATTTTGTTTGGACACACTGAATCCATCCCTCAGGATGTGTATGTTGCATAACTCTTGTCTAATGGAATGATTCCACAAATGATTTCCAATAATTATTCTATACATAGATTTTTGTTTAGCAAATTGACCCAGTCCTATGCATGGGTAGAACAAAGAGCTGTCGAGACATTCCTTCCAACTACTCTCAATAGCCAAAATGGAAAGAATGTTCTATTTCCAGTTTGCAAAAAAATCTTCAGAAGAGCAGCAGAAGTAAAAAAATAGCAATTCAATTATCAAAGTAAGAGACAGACAAAATAATTAGGGCAAAAACAATCAAGGATGTTTTCCAAAATTCTTACTGAGGTTTTGAATCTTGTGATATTACCAGTCACAACACAATGTAGGTTGCACCAAGCAATTACAGGGTCTCATACCATCATTACCCGCTACCTTTCTAAGGGTTTAGGGTTTGTTCATTTCCAGTCCCCTCCAATATATAACATTTTTCAACATGTAAAAACAAGGAACACCGACAATCTATGCTTTCTTCAAAATTATATTCTAGAGGTTAACTGGGAGTTAGAATGCTCCTCTTTTCCAATACCAGTTTCAGTTTCAAAAGCTTTTGCGCTGCAGTCTGTCAAGAAGGATTCCTGAAGATGATTGGTGAACTTACTGCTCAGTTCAACAGATTATTTCCTAGAGTAAGAGACTTGACAAATCCAAACTCCAATTGTACTCAGAACCTAGGCTGCTTCTCTAATAAAATATTTCTACTTCCAATCACCAAATCGCTAGCTTCCAAAACACAGAACTCTCATTAATATGCCACAGATCACTTCTCCCTTACCATTTTGTATGTTTCATCATGTCGCTTTGTGAGTTTCCATAATAAATGTATTATACTAAGCACTTGCTGCATAAGCTGTTGATATTCTGATTCCAGAAGGTTTCCAAGAATGGGAGCTGATTGTGCAGGAGATGCTTCAATCCAGCACTCAATCAGTAACGGAATTATTATCTCAATAAAACCTTTTAAGTTTTCAGCTGAGGACAGGCCTTTTTCTGCACTGTCCATTACACTTGCCAGAGACCTAAACGACAAAAGCAAAAAAAAAAAAAAAA
>VXBL01003314.1:478467-517461 GCA_013400195.1 Aramus guarauna
AAAAAAAAAGATAAAGATCACACCTTTAAAAATAGATTAGAGCAATACCCCTTTCCTGTTTTCTGAACACCAGGAAAAATTAATTTCTCAACACATTAAGTGTTTGCTTGCTTACTAGCTATTTCGGTAAGGAAAAAAAAGGGAGTTCAAACCATCTACAACAAACCTGCTCCCAAGTCTCCCTGCAAGTTTGTGTGCTTCTGTAACAACAACTTAGATTTCAGTGTTTCTTTCCCCATTGTTATATGTAAAGTCTGTAAAGTGGAGAAATGTGATTGCATTATCATATCACCTCCAACCAACAGATAAGAACTCACTGTACTTGGCACAATAAAATAAAAAAGCTTTCAGTTTTAAGCTCCTTGAAGCAAAATAATGAAACTGACTAAAAACGTATTGTCAAATGCATGAGGTTTATTACAGTTAATAACCATCTTCAGCTATAATAAACATAACGGTTGTTCATATTAACATGGGTAAAAAAATAAAAATCCTTCTGCAGAAAATCTAACCCACTTGATGTTTAACTATAATGCTCTGGAGAGCAACTAGCTGGAAAATTATTAAAATGATCTGATAATGAAGTTAAACAAAAATTATCAAAAAATAAAGAGATATAGTTTAAATTAAAATAACATCTCCCAGAAACCAAGAAAACCAATTACTTCTCCCCCCTCCTTATAACACACTTTTTTGTGTTTCAAAAGGGCTTCGCAGAAATTACCAAATCCTGCTCCTGGATAAATTCAGGCAATTTGTATCCATTTCAAAAGGAAGGTTCTTTAACAAAATAAACCCTGGAATAACTCTTGCTAATCTTAAGCAATATAGAAGCTTCTGAAAGGCCTTCCAAATAACAAGAGCCCTTAAAAATACCCAAAACCAAAAAACCACACACACAAAAAAATAAAAAACCACCAGCAATTTCAACTGATTTCTGACATTGTTTTCCATGATGATTTTGTTTTCTAACTCACAGCAGGGAATTCCCATCATAATGCCAACTTCCTAATGTACATAAAATTGGTGCGCTGAACCTCCTGTTACACTCCTTTCTATTTCAGTGATGTTCTCAAAGTGATTTTTCTTCGCATATACACCCAAAACAGGATCTGAAAAACTACTTGCTTTCTTTTCACAGATAGGCAGAGAAGTTCTGTTTATAAATATCTTAATTCCATATTGGATTAAAGAGGTAAAGCAGGTTTTTTTGGTCATCCTGTCATTTCCAAATTACCCAAACTACGTTTCTCATGCTGTTGCAATCATCTATAATATGCATGAAATAGTAAATTTTACTCTGTCATTTCTCTCTGGTTGAAATTGGTATCTCAAGAAACTTGCTAAACCAAAACAAACCCAGGTATTAAAAAAAAACTGTAAAAGAAGCAGGGAGAAGACATCTGCAAAAGAATAAAAACAAAGTGTGAGACAAACGCAGGCTCTTTTTCAATGAAGGCAAGATGGGAGAGAGAATTTAGACGTCTAGCACAAAATAAAAAATATTATTTAAATATATTTTAAAGTTTTATCTTTAGTACCTACTACAACTATGAGACATCTTAAAATTGTACGAAGCTTAGCATTAACTGCAGCAATCAATGTATGCAGTCAATATAATTTGGCTTACTTGTCCCTTTTTTGTTGTTCTGTGTCCCTTCTATGGCTGCAGTGTGGTAATGACATTGGTTTCTTTCAGACTATAAAGTGAGTTTAGGGTGAATGGTTTGAACTTAGACATTTAACTCTCAGTCATCTAAAGGCACAGTAGACAAACTCCATCTTCCCGTTATAACCACAATGAATTCTAAAGTGTCACTGGGCAAGCCAGTTGATACCAAGACCATAACCTCACTGAAAAAGTTAGGTTGTCCTGTAAATGCTATGCCATGACAGGACTACACACTCAGCCGAGATTCTGAAATGTCACAAATTGGATGAAATAGTTCTGAAGTAGTAGTCCATAATTATTTCTCTGAAAATAATACCTAATATTACAGTGGAATGCTGGAATTCAAGCAACCTATTTCTGGAATACAAAAAATCTCCCTATTAAACAACGAACAGTGCATGAAACTGGAGAAGTTGGCAACACACACACCCAACTACTTCAGCACTTCTCAGAAACAAGGGATGGAAAAAGAAGGAAGAATGTGTGCCAAAGGAATACTCTACCCAGTTACCAAAAACATTTGAGCAACGATACTTAGCATAGCCTTCATGTACCCTTTCGAAAGAAGCCCCCATCTCTCAATGTAAGACTCCTCCAAATACTCAAGATTAGAAGGGAGTAAATAAAATCTGATTGCCCGTAACAGATGATGACAAAGTATTACTGTAAGCTGAGCAGTATGCATTTGATTAATGCAATATCCTTAGCAATACAGGTTCACTGGAACTGGGAGGGTCTGATGTCGAAGTATTAATCTTTTCGTCACATACCTGTTATCACTATTCTTTAACAGTAAGGTGGCTCTCAAACACCACAAAACATATTACCTCCATATGAGTATGCAATACTACTGAGGGGAGCTGCACGATATTTGTGTCCCCCTTAAGATGTCATTTTTCTTAAAGTTCCAGTATTTTCATGAAGCAGGACCAAACAGAAGAGAACTATGTAATGTATCTGCTATTTCACAGTAAGAGGACAACAAATTCAGCAAAGGGATGTCAAGGAAGTGTAAAAGAAACAGAAAATAAGGAAACAACTTTCTGCTGCTTAAAACAGGAAAAGTCATTGGAAGCTAGTAAGTTTTTATGGCTCAAATTCTAAGCCAGGTAACTGTCCTCCTCTTCTTTTTTTTGTGTGCACTGCCAATTGCAGGAAAGAAACATTCAGTACACCAAGTGGACTGGTTTTCCCATTTCTGATGCACAGGTCACACCATATACGTATTTATTCACTGTGCTTAGTCTTCCATTTTTGTCTCTCAAGTCGTCTCTGCTTTTCTCTGTGGCTGCATTTTGTCCTTTCTCAGCAGAAACAGAAGCTCTACTGCTTATCTTCAGCATCACTTCCATTCCAAAAAAAGATCACACACCTTGGTATCACCGTATTTAAGTTGTGAAGACCTTCCATTTTTCCATACCTGAAATGAGTTTGATGCAAAAAGCAGAAAAGTCAGCACATAAGACAGAGGATATATTTTAATAGTCTCCTAATTCACTGTAATCTTTAATTCACACACAGTAGGAAGACCTAGCACACACAGAAAATAATCAAGTCTTAAGATTTGCATTGTTGAACCATCCAGCATTCCAAGCTCAGAATCTATACTTTTTACTAAACATACTAGAAATACTACAAGCTGATTCTGAAAATCCCTTTCTGCAATCACTAGGTTATCAATGAGGTGCCATCCTTACCTGATGAACTTGCAAGATTAAAAGGATACAGGAACTTTAGCATACTATTAGTGGTGTTTGGAACCCTACTTTTAAAAAGAACTAAGTTGAAACTTACTCGCAGTATTATTGATGGCCTCATCACTACATACACACTGCAATTAGTTACTTGTGGTTTGGTCAACTCTATCTATAGTTAGGACTTGGCTGTGCACTGACTTCTTTAAACAAGAACACACACACTGAGATTTTGGAAGTACTCAAGGAGCATTACAGACGTTTCGCACCGCTTATTAGAAGTAATTTCTGTCCTTGCAGTAACGGCCACAGCAGAGGCCCAGGAATGCCTGTAAAAGGCCACAGTTGGGATTGGAAAAGACAGAATTAAACATCTTCAGATTACTCAAAAAGATTGCAGTGACAAATACAAAAGCTACCACAGTAACTTCCAGACTTAGAATTTTACAGATATCCATTAAAACAAGCTGTACTGGCCCTTTGTACAAAATGAATACACCAAAAATATGTGCAAATACATTAAAATGAGAACATTTTAGTACCTTCTGCAGATGACTCTTCTCTTTCCATTCTTCTGTTCTGCTGCCATCAGCTTGCTTTGCCAATCTCGGCTTGGATTCTAGCAATGTTTCCTTCTATTCTTCTGGCTCCTCCTCATGCTTGCAAACGCCTTTTTGAAAGTATTTATAACTACAAGTGGATCACGACGTTTCACCAAAATTTAGCTCCGCAGAAAAGCGGAATCCAATTCAGGTGACATCAGATGTAAAGTTTATTTTCCCAGACCTTGGATACAACACATCTTCAGCTATTACAGGGTATGGTATATCACACACTGCATATCATTCAGGGCAAAATACAAAAATCCTCTGATAAATGGTGGTCCACAATTGTATGCTTCTGACTGCAGAGATGAAGTCCATAGGACTGTTTCGTGCTCAGCACTGAACCCTTCCCCCTGCCTCAAGTGGGCATCAGTGGTGTAGTTACCAACTAAAGCTTTACCTGCAGCAGATATTGTTGGTCATGACTGAACTCTTATGCTACATTAACAACCGCTTTTATGAGAATAAGCTACATATTTTATTTAGCTTAATATAAATTTCCTATACCTACCACAAGCAATATGCTGTCTACTGAGAGGAAGCCTAGGAGAGTGGGAATGGAATAGTCCTTTCTGTGCCTCCACAACAGAGATGGAAAACACCTGCTAATTCAGGCCAACACCTGTGATATTAAAAGAGAACACCTTTTCTTCTGCACATCATTCATTCAAAGATATGAGATGGACATAGCAATGGATTAGGCAGTGGGTTTTATCCCCTTTTCTGGCACTGACCTCGTAGATGAATTTGGTATAACTGCTTTCTACCTCTTGTTCAGTCTCCCCCAGCAGTAAAATAAGGATTGTGGTTTCTCTTTAAACCACCTTGATAACTATGGATTAGAAGTGCTGTGCAACAGCTAAACAGTTTCCGTTTTTCAAGTCGTTCATTCCAGGTCTCCTACCAGCAGGCACGTAACATCTATAGTAACGTATATACATGAGGATACCAATGTTTAAAAGGTACCATAAAGTGGTGTGGGAGATTCCCCTTTAGTTTGAGGAGCAGGTGAATCAGAAAGGAAGACGTTAGTTATCTCTCCCTTAACTTCAGCTCACATCTATTTAGAGCACTACTAAAAAACACACAAGCATGTGACTAAGCACACTGCTTTCTTTCACACTCATAAACATGTTTCAGATGAGACAGCTTTTAGCCATAATGAAGATGTAAACTGATGAACTGATTAAAAATATCTAGAATCAGAAACTCAGCAGAACTTTATACAGCCAGACACATCTTATGCTCTCCTTTTTAAAAGAAGCTATATATTCAAAGAAAAGAGACTCCTAAACTTACGATAGACTCTTGAAAGTAAAACCCCAAAATTTCAGTAAAATTCATTATCCCAGTGTAAGAAACCAGCTTATGTTTAATGCAAAGAAATTTGCCTGCTTGCTCCCAGGTCATTTGATATCCTGCAACAACCTGTAGTCCTCAGTTGGCATTCCAAAAAAAACCCGCTAGAGTTGGTCTACCAAAATGATTACAAATAGTATAAAATAAAGCTCTTATTTAGTAACAGGAAAATTCATGATACACGTATACCAGTTATCCGCTAAGTATTTCCATATTTTCAAGCCACTGGGGTAAGACTGCACATTATGCTAAATATCCTAAAATACGGCTAAGGGACAATCCCACAATAAAAATTAAATAGTTGTCTTCAACAACAACAAACCACAGTTTAACATTGTGATCATACAGTTGACATTAATTCCCCAATCAGTTAATGTTTTCTCACCTCAGTCTAAATGATGAGTTGATCTTTGGTCGTAAGCCACCATTTTCGAACAGTTGTATATGTTGCTGATTATTTGCATGGACCTTCCAACTTATATGTATCGGGTTCCTCACAGAATGAGGGCTATCCTTTTGTTCTTGAAGCCCTTCATCCTCTGTTTCACTGGATCCATCTACGACTGCTTGGAGAAACTTCTTGAGCCTGGTAAGTACATTCAACCTCCACTGCTGAGAAGTTACTCTGCGATTTGGGTTAACAGAGAGCATCCAGGAAAGTTTTTCTCTGTTTTTCAGTCTTTTTGACAGTTGCTGGTGAGAAATAAGCTCTACAAAATTCTTCAACAATATACTGCTGCGGTCTGTGAGAAGAGCTGGGTATGCTTCCAATAAAACGTCCAAGACTTTCAATGAATCTTCCTGAATCCCCTCGCTGATATGAGTCATGGCACTGGAAAGATGGGCACTTACCAAAGGAAAAAATGGAGCAATCTGTTCCGCTCTTATTTTTGAAGCCAAGAACTGCAGCAGGTGAACAGCTGCTCCTCTGACACCAGAATCTTTGTCTGTAAACACAGCTGCCACCTCACTTATTATATTCGAAAGGTGTGCATCAATTACAAATGGATACTGAGACAGTAGATCTTTGAGCCCAAGAAGTGCATTATGCTTAACCCCAGGACTATAGTGATGCATCTGTGAAAGTAGATCCTAAAAGGAAAGAAACATATACACTTGCTATCATTATTAAAGTTCTTTAAACTTCTCCACCTATTTCCAGCACGGTTCTTTCAAAAATACAAAATCTATTCTCACGATGTACCACTGTTCATAGCAGTATGATATGTTCAGAACAAATATAGTATTAGTTTAAAGCATAACATTGACCAAATAATCAAAATTCAATGACAGGAAAAACAAGATACCATGACTTGTCCTTCAGGTAATTAGGTAATTCTCATTAGATAATCCTCATACTTAAGTTTATGCACAGCCCTACTGACTTAAAGAGATGACCAAAAATAAGTCCTCTCACACTTGTTCTCAAAAGTAGAGTTATGACATCTCAGTCTCAACAGCTTTCTTCAGTTTAAGCAGAGAGCTGCAAGAAATAGAAGATGGCACAAAGGAAGAAAAGCAGAACAACCACCCAAAGAAATACAATTTTTTTTAAAAAACATCATCTCAGGAAGTGTATGTTTTAAAACGCTGTCCTTACGTTATGATCCAAGACTTTAAAAAACAGACTGTTAATCCTAGACACGTAAATAAGTGTGCAACTTTAGTTTTTTGCACTGCTGAAAACCTCTCCCTCGGGTTATATATATGCTGGTCCAGCAATTTATTAAAATCATGGGTCAACTTATTGTCAAGGACAGAAAGGTGGTATTCAGATACTCTGCTGGGTGTGGTTTTTTTTTTGTTTCTTTTTCAACTAACTCTTTTCTTCCCAAACTCTAGTAAACAGGAAACCTAAATAAATGACAAGTTATCTTCTGCCATTTCAGAATATCATGTCACAGTATACCTTTATGTTAAGTTTTCTATTTTGTGTGGGAAGCACTCCATCTTCTTTAAGCTGCTCAGGAATTTGTATGGCCTTTGTTTTGAAGGTAGTATCAGTTGCATTCTCTAGTTTAGGTTTTTTTTTCCCAACTTTTAATTTCACTTTCTGGAAATCTTCTTGATGTTTCCTTTTTTTCGTCATTCTGATTCTCTGCAAAAAGATATTCAGAATTTTAACTTGATTAAATACACTAGAAGCAAATATTTTTTCTGCCGAAGAGCAGCAACTTCCTAACACAAGGTACTGGTTTTATGCTTTTTCCGAGGCATAAACTAGTGTCCAATTCTGAGGCAAGATGCTAAGCTAAAGAGACATACAGACTGATACAGTACAGCTATTGTTCTAGTGTCCAGAAAACATTCTGCTGCTCCTTTGGTTGTCTTTGCTTTGAGAACTACTTTATTGAAAAAGTTCACTTAAGTAACTGCACCTTCCACTGCTTTATCAGATTAACTTGTTGGTTTTGTTTTTTTCTAAGAAGTCCCTGCCAATAAAGCAATTTATTTTTTTATTTTTTTTACATACTTGATCCTTGTCAAGCTAAAAAAGCTCAGTGAACTGTTTCATTTAATTTGTACCTTGTTTACCAACTCAATCATTAATACCACACAGTCTGCACAGCTGAAATCATGGGTTTAATCAGGCCTTCACTGCTAACAGCAGCATACAAGAATCTAAGAAAGCTTTCACTACACACTCTAAAGTCAAGTCTGTGCATTTAAAAATAACTGGAAAAAATGAGGGAGGAAAGAAGTTAGAGGCACATATGAAGAGAGACTGAAAACCTAAACTATATTTAATAAGGCATAAGAAATAAGGCAGTACGAGTAGCTATACTTAGAAGTCATACAGATATACTAGCATAGACATACAGTAACCAAAACAAACTAAAACCCACACTTCAGTTTTTGAATGACCTTTTGGCTTTGATGTATCTGTGCTGATAAAAGTACTCTTAATTCCACCAGATTTCAAACAAACACACACCACCTCCACACACACAAACCAACAAACGCTACACCACTGGTTCCTTTATTTTATCTTCCTTCTCTTCATCTCTGTAATTCTAAATTCATTCATAACAAAACTCCAGAAGCTGATATCACAACACTCAACATTCACATACAAAACGCATCAAGATTTCTGTTAGTTAAGATCGTGAATCCATGGTCTGATTACTCCTAGAAGTGGTTGTAGAAGTTACTTAGAATTTAAAAGGGGGAAGAGGGAGACAAGCTCAAAGGTATTACGATGTTGAGGTTTAACATCTCACAACTTTCTAACGATAACAGGTAATTTATGGAGCTGGAAATCTAAGTACTTCCAGATCTCACTATACACAGTATAAAGTCCATGTTGTCAGGTACATAAACTTTTTGTTTCTTCTCTCAAACTAGTCTTTGGGTAACTAGGTTTTGTAAATTCTTCATATCTGAACTATACAAAAAAGTTGCAAACACAACATTCAAATTTTAAAAGCCAAACTAACTAAAAAAAGAAAAGGAAGCCAACTAAATCCAGAAATTTCTAAATAAAATATCCAAACAATGACTCCTTTATGGTGGATATGATCATCTTTCACTCTAGAAAACAGAATTCTGCAGCTGATTTTCTCAATGGACTTCAAACTGTGAATTTGTGCTGGATGACAGTATTTCACAAACACATCATCAGGATAATCATTAAGGAACGTTTTAAATCCAATTGTCATTTTCTGTTCTTTTAAAACAACTGATTATACAAACATTTGACTACAACTTGATTTCCACTTTTCACATGCTAGCTTAAAACAGCTATCTGCAAGACCACTTTAACTGAAGTGTAAATTTGGCATAAGTAACCCATCAACTGAAAAGGCTTTAAAAGAATTTCAGGGTTTGGTGCCAAAATAAAAATGTCCTTTACTATCCAAGTATAACAACTATGGTTTTATAAGTTTTTAATTTTTACCATATGCATCTTTTAGGAAAGAATTACAACAAGAATTTCACTATTTGATTGCAAGACATACAGAAATAGCTAGAAGCTTTTGACATAAATGTAATTTCCACTTACAAAGCCTGCTTTAATGGAGATATTTAGCAAGCCTCTCTCTACACATGAAGTGTTTGGCTTCCCATTAGCATTAAAAACTGTACAATACAGGTGTGCACACAAAGTCAATTAAGTTATTTTAAAGGGGAAGGCTTATAAAACACACTTTTTCTTAAAAAAAAAAATAGATAAAAAGAAGCAGTCTACTTCGCACTGCATGCTTTAGAAATAACTTATTGGAAATCTAACCATATCCATTTCAGATTCATAGGTACCATGCTAAATCAGAGGAAAGAAATGGTTACAAAACCAAAGCCATTGAAAACACCACAGTGTCTACATAGCAGGATGTTAACTGTATACAGCTTATGAAGTTATGTAAATATTTTAATGAAACTTCTTGCCGAAACAACTGTTTGCCTTTTGACTTCAACCGTATTTTCAGTTGGCCTTCCTCCAACAGGACTGAGCTAAATGCACCTAACAGTTTCTGCACTAACACGGTTTTACAATCCAAAACATTAAAATAACCTCAAATCAATACCGATCTCCTTTAACACGAAGCTGTACGCAGCACTTCTCAGAAGCTACTTCGAGTGTCACTCAGCCGTCCTTACATCAGGCCCAGGGAAACAGAGCAGAGCCAAAAGAAGCAACCTGTAGTTTACTCCCTTGCAGCTTTGAGGCAGTATCCTCAGGGAATCTTACTATCAGCGCATTTACAAGCTCAAGCGATCAGGAAAAGCCTGAGAAACCAGAAGGCAAGGTGCGTGCCCTAACTCCTCTCATCTGATAAAAGACTTCCATTTCGGCGAGCTCCCTCCCAGAAAAGGGCGATACTTACTCGCAATTAACTTCCCGAGGCTCCGGCGCCGAACAGCACATCCCCCGTCACCCCAAAACCCAACAACCAAAAACCGCGCCACGCCGCAAACGCCATACCCCAAAGCCAAAGCGCTGCTGAAGCCGAGGCGGCGGTGGCGGCGGCTCCTCCCGCAGGTCTAGGCCGTTAAACAACCCTCCTCACCGTCCCGGGACATCTTCCAGCTGGTTGCCGAAGAGCTGCTCCGCATCGGTCGTTCTATGAGGCGTTTGAATAAACCGCGTTACTGCCCGCCCGGTGCCGGAGCTCCCGGGAGCCCCCACAGCCGCGCCGGGCTCCACCAGCGGCAGGCGAGACGGGAGCAGCGGCCGAAGGAAGCCGCCGGGACGAGCGGCGGCACGTAACCCCGGGGGAGGTGGGGCAGGGGTTGCGGACGTCGCCCGGGGCCGGCCGGCTTCCCGGGACCGGCACGCCCGCGGCTGTGCTCACGCTTTCCCGCCGCCCTGCGCAGGAGCGTACGGGAAGGGGGTGGGTCACACAAAAGGCGGCCGTTAGCGCAGGGCAGGGCGAGCCCGGCGGCCCCCGGCCGCGCCCGTGGGCAGGGCAGAGCCGAGCCGGGACGGGCGCCTCCTCCTCCTCCCGAACGGCAACGGCGCCGTTGAGCCCCGCGCGCGCCGCGCCGGCCACTCACCAACCACGCGGCAGCGCGAGCCCCCTTCCGCCCCCGAGAACCTGCCCGGAAACGGCCACCCACGTGAGCGGCTGCAACCAGCGAGCGCCCCCCGTGGGAAGGAGCGCGCTTCCTTCCCGCCCCGCCGGGGCCGGCGCGATGGCGCCACCTGCAGCGGCGGCGACGACGAGTTCAGCCGTCAGTGCAGGCGGGAGCGGGCTGCGGTGGCGTCGTTCTCCCGGGGCGGCTTGAGGCGGTGATCTCTCGGCCGCGAGAGCAGGTTGCGGAGATGGGGTGTTTCTTCTTTCCCCCGAAGCGGTGTACTCCCGAGCGCGGTTCTGGTGACGGGTTACCGGAGGTTTCCCCTTTTCTGCAGTGACAGTTGTTTGCTGGCAAAGCAATGTTACGCGATGGCAGGCAAACGATCTTCATTTTTTACGTGCATAGCTGAGAAGTCCGTTGTTGAACTTCATGAGGTTGTGGGTTTTGTTTTTTTTTTTTTTTTCTTTTTTTTTAATGCCAGCATCATAAGATACTGAGAGGCACATTTTCCCCTTTGGGGCCCGACAAAGTCTCTTAACTGGAAGGAGCTGCTCTTGCAGCAAGGCGTTCAGTTTTAAAGTCACACCAGTTCTCACCCTCCTTCCTCGGAGTGTACCAGGATGTGTTACCTTAATGCAGCAGCCACGGAGAACAATTCAGTCAGGTCACTGAAGTAATCACACCACACTGCTTTGATTTGAACCAGCACGGAGGAATGGTAACGGTTCAACAGCATTTTTTAAGATGTCAGCATCCCAGCACACAAGGCATTACATCATTTTAATTACTGGAATAAGAGGCTCAGGCTTTTTACTTGTTGTAAGTAATAGGATCGCTTTCCTGCTTTCTTTGAGTCCAGCTACTTCAGCTCTTGATTTGTATCTCATTTCCTCCAACAAGAATGCATTAATAACAACAAATACCAAGATTTGTGTTTACAGAAAACATTTAGAAGAGATCATTTCAGTGAAGGCAATGCAGAGTCAGCGTTAACATTTCAGGTTTCACGCGCAGTATCAAACCATCAGGCATGCTGTATAATTTTGTACACCGATACCTAGATGAAATTCACAAGATAGTGAACTTTCTGCTTCAAAAGGGGTCATGAATTCCTATGCCAGAAGGACAGAGCACAATCCTAGAAGCAAAAGAGGAGGAGGATGTTTCTGTACCTGTCTAGAACAGACATCACAATTTACACCACACGTTAAGCCTTCTGTTGCACGTTCAGAACTTTTCGTTTCCTATCAAGTCAGCTGTGAAAACCCGTCTCCTTTCCACTTTTTTGCCTTCTAAGAGGAGTACAAGTTCTGCTTTTTCTTGTTAGAGATCACTTCCCCAAAGCTCTCTGGTCTCTGAGTAAAATGTATAAAACTAAGGAAAAGCTAAAAGAAAAATTGACTCTCTCTTGGTTTCATTTTTCTTGCTATTGCTTAAGTTTTAATTCTATTAATTCTCCATTTACCCCAGATGTCTGCCTTGCTGTTACTGTGAGAAACAATTAAAATGTATTATATTAAATACAGTCAGCAACATCATTTAAGCATCATTAGGAAAAGAGAATGCCCTTTTTCTGCTTTCAAAATTCTGGCACAAGTAAAACATTATCCTTAAAAACTATTTTGGAACAAATATACAGTTTTCCATTAGTATAAGAATACACCAAGTCATCACAAAACACAGGCAGATGCAATAACAAAATAACCTAATTGTTTTGCAGCCTCTGTTGCACCAGAAAAAAAAAATTTAAGGGGAAGGTAACTATACAACTGAATAGACTCTGTTAGACACGCTCTCAAAAACATTTCCAGAAGCACACACTTCATGATTTTTTTGCAGTTAGTTTTCTCAGCTGTCTTTGAGAAGTACAGCAGCACTCTGCAGCACACCATTTAACCATTTTATATCAGTGTGCTATAGATGTCTTCCCATTTTCAGCATGCTCCTCCTGCACCCAAGGAAAACAAAATTGTCAAATCCAAGTAATTTCAACTTAATTTTAACTTCATTTCTACTAGGAGTGATTCCACAGTAAGAGAAAAAAGAAGCTGTCCCAGAGATGGCCATTTCCAACAACTGAACATTAGGATTTTATTATTTTAATTAACAGAATGTTCTGCACTTCAAACAAAAAAAGATGTTGTTTCTGGTTTTATTTTCTGTGTTACAGGAACAGAATTCAGAATTTTCTATCAACTAAAAGATGTTTTTACTGACCAAGTTCACCTTCATTAAGCAGGCATTAACATTGTTCCTATTATAGAGTGAATGACCTGTAAGAGCTCTGGTTCCATCTCTGCTTCTGACAAAAACATCTTTAGAGGCATTCTAGAAATACTTCACAATTTCTTTAAAGCAGTGTTTTGTGGTATAATTTCTTTAATTGACATTTAACTGTTTTCATTTCTGTGTCTGTTCATAGAACAAAACTAGCCAATTTTGTTGTTGCTTTCTTTGTTACCTTATTTTTATGGCATCTTGCATTCCATGATATGAAGAAGTGAAACCATCAGGATGAGGATTCTGAATTCCATCCAGATCTCAAAAAAAATGTAAGTTAACATTAAAAGGTTCATTTACCATCTGGCCCCTGAATGTCTATATTATACCAGCATTTGGCTGCAAAGCTGAGGAGCTTTAATTAGAACTACTGAATGCTAACCCAACATCACAAGCAGGAAGTAAATTTTAATTACAGAATTTAATGTTTTAAAAGCTTTTTTTGTTTTCCAAACACATTAATTTGTAACCATCCAAAACATTGTTCATCTTCCTACAGAAGTAGTAGTCATTAATATATAGACCTTTACATTCAGTCAAAACCACTACTACTTTAGTTGGGAAAAAAGTTCACATTAAAAGAGCCTGAATTGAAGAACAGTATAAGCCAGTTTTCATTTTATTCTCACACTGGTGGGATAAGAAAAGACAAAAGATCCTTTTGTTACCACATCGGTGCCTCTTAACCACTGTCTGATCAGATCTCTTGGGACGCATCCCTGAATTTGCAAGCATAGCCAACTTCTGTTGACTTTGCTAAGGCTTCCAATTATATAGGCTCCCTAAATTGGCTATAATCCAGACACTTCTCAACTCAGAACTAGACTGACAGCACTGACATTTATTATTTTTAATTGAAATTTTACAAAAAAATATATGTGGAGACCTATGCATAATCCTTACACGGGACTGGATTTTGATTACAAAAGCTTTTGAGTCAGGCCCACCAGCTACAGGGAACAACTTCTGAGTATTTGTTGTAGGATGGATTTGTACTGCTGATTACAGTTCATTCTGTTGATAACTGTAAAAGAGCCGACAATAAGAAAACAATCAGACTGTCAATGTATAGTATTTAATGATATTGATAAAAGCAAGTTACCTGTTTTAAAAGTATGTTTTAACATGGAAAGAACAAACACGAGGGTTATAACCTTTCCACAAATACAGAAATTTCAGCTATACCAAGAAATAAATAACAAGAATCTCAAAACCAAGTTATTAATTTAATTAAAATAACTGTACAAAATTTGAACATAGCAAAATCAGCTACAGTGAGTTCATATTAAGTAATAGAACAATCTCAAACTTACAACAAGTAAACATTGCTGTATTAACTCTATTAACTACCATGTCACTGTGTGCCACCATTGCTTGGTCTTCTCAGAGTTCCACTTTCCGTCAGGATCCTTATAACATTCAGTATATCAATTCCTTAAAGGCAAACAAGCAAAACCAGAAAATAAGTGTTTTGATGATAAAATAAGTTTAAAAGCACAAGTTATGCTGAAACATTTAGATGCTGATATGAGTTTGGATTTCTTATTAGATGAAAAATACCATAACTGTAAAAAATCAGAATGTACCTAGAAACTCCACCTGCACGTTGCTATGAACAGCTGTACTGGTTCAGTTAAAGGGTCTGTCTTGTCCCTCTACTCTGTCTCTGACTTGCAAAGATCTGCAGCTGATAATCAGGAAAGCATGACCAGAAGTGCTTGATTTTATCAAGTAAGTCAAAGTGTCCTCTCCTGAACACAAGCAAGAAGGACATGTTGCTTTGATGAAACCAATGCCCATGACTTTAGGAGGAGGAGGAGAAGTAGAAGAAAAACAAGGAATGCTTAAGTGGTAATAATAAACATTCAGCACCCATAACCAAATGCTAAGGGAAGAGTAAGAGCAGGGCAAGTGTGCCTGATGCTTGGTGGGGTGTGGGAATACTATGTTCTCCCAATCTCAGATCATCTTTAGCTCAGGAAACTTTCAAACTCTGATTTGGCAAACTTTTCAGTAGCCCTCTTCCAAACGCTTGGTCTGGCCCAGCCAGAGAATACAAGGACACACATAGTATTTTTGTATCCTTTTGCTAAAAGTTCTATAGATCATCCACCTACTACTGCATGAAGAACCAACCATCTCTTTTTGTCCATTTTGGAGTCCCACACTACTCCAAGTTTATGGATCAAAAGAGACAGGAAGTAATAGAATCCCGTCTGTCATCTCCATCCATTCATGATTTTAGAAATCTCTGTTAAAATATCTCAGGCATCTCTTTTCCAGGCCAGAAAGAGTCCCAGTTTTCTGTTGCTTTTATATTATACATATTCCCATGTTTTGTTGCCTTCTCTAAACCTTTGCAGCAATGAAGTCCTTTATCTGAAATAAGGGAAACAGAAATAGATGCCCCATGCCAGATACAGGCAAAGCATGAGTTAATGCAATAGCAAAATGGTGACTCCCATCTTACTTCCCATTCTTTCCTTAATTTCTTCTATTCAACATACTCTTCTGGCTGATAAGTTGGTATTTCCACTGATGTGATGCGGAGCTTTGAAATCTGTCAGTCAACCAAGACCTTTAACTGTTTTGAATTTGACAAAATTTTGTCATCCAGATACTCATGCCTTTTCCCAGGTCATTTATGAAGATACTAAACAGCACAGGCCCACAGTTCTCTACTGAAACCTCTTTTCATTGTAAAAAGTAATTGCCCATTTGCTATCTGTTTATTATTTAAACAATGCAAGGATTCCCCTCTTTTCCCACAGACAGCTTGTTCCCTTAAAAGCCTGAGTAGGGTACCTATCAAAAGCTTCTTGGAATTCCAAACAGACTCTATGAACTGGATTACCTTTATCTAACTCCTTTGCTGACCCCTTTCAGGCAACTCCAAAGACTCTGTAAGGAAGGATTTCTTATCGCAAAAGCCATATTCCCCCAACCACTCTAAGCAGATCACATTTTCCCAGGTGTCCACTAGTTCCTACCTTGTTTTTCTAAACAGTTTCTATTCACCTGTCCAATAGAAGCTGGCAGTTTCAAAGATCACCTGGAATCCTGTACTGTTTTGACTGGGATCGAGTTAACTTTCTTCACAGCAGCCTGTATGGTGCTGTGTTTTGGATTTCTACCTGAAACAGTGCTGATAATACATCAGTGTTTTGGCTGCTGTGGAAGGGTGCTTGCACAGTGTGAAGGCTTTCTCTCCCACACTGCACCTTCACAGTGATTAGGCAGGGGATGGGAACCGGTAGAGGACACAGCTGGGACAAGGGACCCAAACTGACCAAAGGGATATTCTGTATATCATGCTTGGCAATAAAAATGAGGGAAACAAGGGGGCGGGATTGGCTTCCAAGGTGGCTCTTGCTCACAGACTGGCTGGGTAGCAGCCTGCTTGCAGGAAGTGCTAAGTGATTGTCTTTGTATCTTGTTTCCCCGCCCCTCCCCCTTCATTCACTTATTAAACTCTCTTTACCATGACCCACAAGTTTTCTCACTTTTGTTCTTCCTATTCTCTTCCCTGTCCAGCTGCAGGGGGGTGGGGGCAGTGAGCAAGCAGCTGTGTTCAACACACAACAAAACTCTGAAAAAAGAGAAATGCAGATGGAAGAGAACCACATTGGCCACCCATAAATTTTCGGGTTCCAAAGGAAGCTTTATGGGAGAAATCACTACTATCAGTAACTTAACCATTTTGTTCTGGAGGTCCCTAGGACCAGGTGATATTCATGGAAGAGTTATAACAGTTTGCTACTTCCATGGGTTTATGGTGTCAATTTGCTCCAGAACTTCCATTCCAAACAGATACTGTGCTGAGTTGTGGGCATGCAGGCACATGCCCAAGGAGAGGTTACGGCACGGATTGCAAACTCTCCGGTTCCTTCCACAGTGAGCGCTCAGGCAGAGTATCTTAAACTTCTCTACAATATATTTATCTTCAGTGTTCTTTTTTTTACCCTTATGATCCTAAACACACTCTGAGAAGCTTAGAATTGTACACAGCAAGCTTCTGAAGAAAGGGCAGTAGTTGACTGCAGATGTGGGAAGGTTTAGTAGCTGAAACTTATTAGAAACTTGTAAGCAAGACTACTTGTCTCTGATTATTATTTATGTTACTGTGCAAGTACAGTTCCTTCAGGAATCAATAAGTAAAAATTTCTGTGCTGCTGGCATTCCCAAAATCAGTGTTTCACCAGTTATATCACAGACAAAAGATTCTCCTTTTTCCTAATAACAATATGCTTGATTTAGTTTAGTATCTCTCACCATGTAAATGTTACTGTGCACAAATGAGAAAAAAAAATTAAAGAGAAATTCAGCAGTTATTAACACCTTCATGGGAAGGCAGCTGTTTTGAATTACCATTCCTAAACTGGATCCTGCAAAAGTTAAAGGGGGGGGAGGGGGAAGTCTCTTCAGCTCTCCTTAGTACCTCAAAGTTCTTTGACCCATATAGTCCTTTGTATTTCACAAGCTAACAAAATTATGTTATGTATATTTTTATATATGTGTAATTTGTGTCTGTGTATGCATATATATGTGAATTACCTCTGAAAGCTGGATTTGCTGCTGCTATTTTGTGTAGAGTAGCATTAACTTCCTCAACATTCATATTTCTTACACTGTTCAAAAATTCAGTAATGATGTTGTTCTCATATGCTGTTTCTGAGGAGCCAGTTGGAAAGTTTTGGGGTTCATCATCTTCATTTACTGATAAAGATCGCTTAGCTGATCGGCTGCTTGAATAGTCTTAAAGAAGAGAAATACTGTTTTTCAATAAGAGATGATTCTGAAGAGTCTTCATTACTTATTTCTCTAAATAGGGCTTTTCAAAACAAGCATTTTCCAGTCTGGCACAGCAGTGTTGCTGATAAGGTTCACATCTGACTTTGCTACATTTTCATACAACTAAGAGTTGAAACTTATGAAATGCTTTCCATTTACAGAAAATCCTGGAGAAACAAGGGTGGGGAAGTGGGTGAAAGCTATTTCCATTACACTTACAAAAAGGAACTAAGATTTCCAAGTCTCACATATTGCTGGTCATTGCAATTTTTATTATTAGTATTGTATTGAGTTTTTCAAAAGCTAGCAAAAAAGAAAATTGCACAGAAGAAGAAAAAAAAAATCATACAAAATAGCTTCACTAGTATTCTGGGTATTTTTCCTCTCCAAGCATAGGATTGTACTTCCTGTGCTTGAGAAAAATAACCATTTGTTTATATCACGAAGGAAATGACTGCAAAGAAATCCAAGATTCTTTGAAAAAAATTAATCAGAAGTGCTGAGGTCAAGTAGCTACAATATTCAGGTATTAAACAGAATTTTCTATCCTATACAACATAATTTTGTTTCAACTAGCATTCTGATTGCACTAGATCTGCACTAAGTCTCTTCTCCACCAAGAAGGGAAAGATATGGGGGGGAGGTGGGGGGAGGGGGCAGGTGGGAATCAGGAAGAAGGGAAGCCAAAGTGTATTTTTGAAAGCCCTTTTAGAAACAGTTGCCTCTGGACAGAGGAAGGTCAGAGTCATAACTAATTCAATTTTTCCCCAAATCCTACAGTTAAGTAGGATGAATATTTCTGAATAGTCTGCCCTTTCTAACATTTGTAGAGGATGGGAAAAAAAATAAAACCAAACTATTTACGCTACTTGACCTTGGCTGTGTTCTGTTCTTAAGCTCTGTTTTTAGAGAAGCAGGGAAAAAAGCTTACTAAAATTTATGTAAGGTTATGTGTTGAGATTAAAGCACATTCCAGATTGCAATGTTAACATTACCAGTATCAGAGTCACTAATATCTGCTGAAGTCAGGTCAGACTGTTCTGTGGAATGTTCCAATGCCTCTTCTCCATTATATTCAGTATCTAAAATGTCCTAGGAGTTTGAAAAAAAGTTGCGTTCAAAATTCCATCAAGACAATCTCTTAAAATGACAAACTACAACATTTTAAAAACAAAACAAACAAAAGACCAGTATTTCTACTACCAAATCTGAAAAAAACAAATATTTCTTTGAAAATCACATAGCTGGTAATGAACTTCCATGCACACACTGCTCATGGTATCTCTCTATATCTGAAAAAGCACTATATTAGACCAAGAAGTGATACTTATAGAGCCTAATTCTCAACCTCTCAGGTCTAAAAAAGAAGCATTTTACACTCAGAATAAAAGAGTTAAAAAATTACCAGTTGAAAGATCACAGTTTAGAATACCAAAATAAATAAATTCTACAGCTAACAGGTTAAAAGTTACTTTAGTTAGAACTTGATTGTTTGGCAACATGTTAGATTTTACCCTTTTTCCATATAAATAAAACAACAAAATCCTATATGGAAAAAAACCAACAGGAATAAGGTAAAATAAGTTTAATGAGGAAGTAAAAAGCAGTAATTAATTAATGAGAACTATAAGCATGGAATTTATCGTGGAGAAGTACTGCCCCTGCAGCAGAAAGAAGGCAATAGAGGGAAGATGGAATATGGGGAACAAAGGTAAAGTTTATAATAAAGTCCTGAATTAAGAAAAGGAAAGAAAGAGAGAGAGAGAAGAGAGAGAGAGAGACAAAACTTTTTTTTTTCCTAGAAGTGTCACCTCTGTGATTCTCTTCAGCTTTTTGGCTGGTACTTAACTCACATTTGGCATTATACACTTAAGATCACTCTTTAATTAAAAAAAAAAAATTAGTTAAGCAGCTGTAGCAGCAGGATTAGTTGTTGTGGTGAATGAGAAATCTGTTCATTACTGACAGCTCTCTAAGAAATGTTGGGAGGGATAAGGAATAATGCTTCCTATGGCAAATACGTTGAATGGATCACCAACAAGAGGAAAGTTCCTACCATCCCTGTTGACAATGGAGGAATGAACCAAAAAAAAAAAAAAAAAAAAATATCATTCCAAGTGTGGAAACTGTGGAGATTGTGGTATAATGGAACATAAACTGGAGGTATAGGGAACGCAAGTGCTGACCACAGCAGCCCCAAAGTACTCCTCAGAACATTTCCATACTCTGCCTGTGTAAAGACAAGTCAGTCAAAAGTAATAGCAGAGAGGGGAAAAACTGGATTTCTAATACTGTGGGAAGAAAGAGACCTCAGTAAATTTGCAGATGACACCAAATTGGGTGAGAGTGTTGATCTGCTTGAGGATAGGAAGGCTCTGCAGAGGGATCTGGACATGCTGGCTCAATGGGCCAAGGCCAACTGAGGTTTAACAAGGCCAAGTGCCAGGTCCTGCACTTGGGTCACAACAACCCNGCAAAAGGACAAGAGGAAATGGCCTCAAGTTGCGCCAGGGGAGATTTAGATTTTGGATATTAGGAAAAATGTCTTCACCAAAAGAGTGGTCAGGCATTGGAACAAGCTGCCCAGAGAGGTGGTGGAGTCACCATCCCTGGAGGTGTTCAAAAAACGTGTAGATGTGGCACTTCAGGATATGGTTTAGTAGACATGGTGGTGTTGGGTCGATGGTAGGACTTGATGACCTTAGAGATCTTTTCCAACCTTAAAGATTCTATGATTCTCAGGGAACAATTCAAAGAGTACAACCAAAAAAAAAAAAAAATTTGTAAAAAAAAAAAAAAATTTGTAAAAAAAAAAAAAAATTTGTAAAAAAAAAAAAAAATTTGTAAAAAAAAAAAAAAATTTGTAAAAAAAAAAAAAAACAAAAACAAAAACTTGTATAAAAAAAAGTAATGGCAATAATGTTTGCTTACATGGTGAATGAAGTGAAGGCTGAGAAAGAAAATGGGATACAGAACAAGAGTGTGAGGGAGGTCAGCAGAGATGAGAAAAGCTTAAGTTAGAATCGAAAAGGGGTAAAAAGATCAGAAAAACTTAGATGTAGGGAAAAGCATGGGGAATAAGAGACAAGATGATTTTTTGCTTCTGTTAAAAAACAAACAATAAAGGACCTTTGAAGAGAAAGTATTAAGACTCCTCCACAGAAAAGCTGTAAGTTTATCCTATCGTCTCTGCAAAAATTCAAGTATTTAATGGCCAAAACTTACAATAGTATCCACAGCAATTTTTTAAAGTGTAATTAAACTATCTGTAGAAATCAAAATGCATAATTACAGGAATCTACAGATTGTGGAACAAAACCAAACCAAAATTAAAATTACTTTTTTTGATGCAGCCTGCTGACGATATTCCACTAGTGCATCTGTAAGAGTTTGTGTAACTTTTAGGATAAAGGAAGCATCATCTTCATTCAGTATCTCAAAACTTTGCTAGGAAAAAAACAAACAAACAATACAAAATAAAAAAATCTTCCTTCTGAAAGATTAAAGTATCATCATGTATAAACAAAACCTGCAGGAAGCTAATTTTTTTTGTCTCTATCCTTCTGTCACACATTGCTGAAGTTACAAAGCAAATATAGTTTCTACTTTTAATCCCATAAATTGGGGGGTGGGTGGGGTGGAAGAGGGGCAGGAAATGGAAGGGTATCCTAACAGAAGGAAGCTGCAGCTACCCAATACAATCTTTTAAAAAGGAACAACCCAATAATGTGCCTGGAAACGCATACAGGAAAATGCTTTTCCTTATGTATTTTGATCTCTTCCCAAGGTACCAACATACAAATGAACATGTACAACTCCCCTGAGGCAACATAGTCATAACGCATTTTTCTAGAAAGTAGAAAAAAATCCAGAACACTACTGAATGTAAAAATATATGCCACCTAGCCTTATACTAACCCTCTTCTTCCCAAAAAGCCTAAGCAAAAAGCAGTCTCTGAAACTCTGAAATTCTAGCAGGGGAGCAAGTTCTAGCGCTAACAGCCCTCACACAGAGACATATGTGTCATCCTCTTGGCTATAGTAATAAAGTTCTGCTGAAAACACTGCCACTGGACACAATGTAACAGATCTGCAGGTCTGTCCTAACAATTTAAAGTCCTCTGGATTACAAACAAATAACATTAAACACTCCAGACAATGGAAAAATGTAATAAAAAAACTAGCATAAAGTTCATAAGTGACAGCGTAACAGGGATCATATTATATTTTTAACACTAACAGTATTTATCTCTCCTGGTTTGCATAAGTCATATTTAAAGATCTTGTCAAAAATTGTGTGGAGAGAAGATTAAACTTGGGCAAGGGTATCTCTGCTATCAGGTAATAAAAAACAATTATTTTAATGACAAATCTGAGCATGCTGCTTTTCACAGTTAAAAAAATTATACAGTATGGATAATTATTGAACAACTGGAATTACTCTATGATATGAACACCAAGTCAAAAAGAGATACTTGTAAAATTACTTTCCACTACATAAGAAGCCTTTTGAATCCAACAACAGAAACATATAATGCAGGTTTTAAAAAAGAAAATTACTATAGATGCTAACATTAAACAATTTTCAAACTTTCCAAAACAGAACATTGTTCCAATCACATTCCCAGCAGTCCTCTTTTGCTCTTGGAGCACAATCATACTAAGAAAGAGAATGCCTCAAAACAAATTCAAGTTTTATTAGCAATCTTTAGATCTAATAATTCTGTAATAAAAGGGGGGGAAAAGATTTTATGGTAGTCAACAGTGCTTAAACTACCATGCAGTAGCTGACTCAGAGGAACTATCAGTAAAGATTTTCATACAGTTTGTCACTGATGCTTTTAATAAAATTAATAAATCATTTCTGTATGCAAGACCACAGATGTTGTTAATACATCTAACAACTGCTAGTTTTCCACTCTTATTGATTGTATTTCTGCTGTGAATGTGTACATAATACATATTTTCAACAACTGCCCAGAACTCAGGTGTTCTGCCACTTACTTTTCAAAGTGCACAGGCAGGGTTTTTTAATTTATGTTTCTTTGGGATTTTCTTGTTTAAGTGTCCGACTTGTGTTTTATTTCTCAAAAATTGCTTCTTTTCTTTCTGCATATCTCAGATATTTTTCTTCATTCTGCCTCCTTCCATTATTGAATAACATGTTTGCAAATTCCTCATTTGAAAATGATAGACCAATTATGAAAGAAAGGGAAATAAAAAAACAACCCCAAAGGTAATTTTCCTTAAGCATGTATTT
The DNA here is from genome assembly GCA_013400195.1 of Aramus guarauna. Classification (NCBI taxonomy): domain Eukaryota; kingdom Metazoa; phylum Chordata; class Aves; order Gruiformes; family Aramidae; genus Aramus; species Aramus guarauna. Next base: position 501,646 of record VXBL01003314.1, read on the forward strand.
CAGCAATGGAGTTAAGCCATAGTAAAAAAACCAATGCATTCATTTTCAAAACAAGTCATTCCTCTGACTGCAAACCAGTGCTTTGGCAAAAAATCTGTCTGAAAACTTTAGAATGAATAGGTACATTATAAATTCAGTCATATTAATTTTATTCTGAATCATACCTTCTGACAATGTATGTTGTTGGATTAGCAGACTGCCTCCATTTTGGCTTTCATGTTACTTGCTACATTTTACACTTATAGTTCTGTGATTTATTTTTTTTTTCCCAAAAAAATTGCATTGCAAGGTAAGATTTAAGACTCACCAAATAACCCAACAGTTCTTCTTGACTAGTGAATTCTTCAGGATTTGCTGTAAATTCTTGCTGTTTGATATTAAAAAAAAAAAAAAGTCCAGATATCTATTATGTGAAGTAATTATAACTTAAATTAAACAGTATTTTTTAATATGGTTATTCTAGATTCTTGGTCTCATTAAATTGTGTGTGCTTATATGAAATGTGTACGTTTTCATGACAAAGTAGGAAAAAACCTTGTTCTTAATAGTTTTGCTTAATAGCTTGTAGATAACATTGTCAATAATATTATTAATTTGAATAAACAAAAGCAAACACCATTGCCAATCATATATTAATTATTTATCCAACTATGTGTAAACTGGAGCAACCCATTAACAGAAAAATATTCACCTCAGCTTCCTTGTTTTCTTCCTGCAATTGTTTATTGGTCTCATACCTTAAGATGGAAAAAAATAAATAAAACAGTATACAGTTGGTTGATCTATCAAAAATATGTAGCCAGTCAATAACGGGTTTAAATTTCTGACACACTACTACTACAGTAGTTCCTAACACACTCTGAAAAGTCACATATTTCCTTGCAGAAATCATAGTGGTCCCAGATATCATCGTAAAAATTATTTATGAGGAGTTTTTTTAGCGTGATTAGGTAGCACGTAAGTTCTAAAACCCAGAATTAAGAAAAAAGTTTGACATTCGTAGCAAAAGCTGTATGCTTTTTGTATGCACTGCAGAAAGACAAGGCCCCTAATTACAGTAGGATTTTTATCAGCATTTCACAAACTTGCCTTTGCAAAAATTCAGCTATATATATTAAAAAAAAAAGTATTTTACAGTGTAGCCACAGAGATACTGGGCATACAAAGATTCATATGGCTAAAAGTTACTAACCCATATGTGCACTGTTGTGCAACTACAACTACTATAGATGCATTCTGTCCCTTTGCAAGTCCAGGAACCAAGGCTGAGAGCGGTTGGGTTTTTTAAATTAACTGAAACCACATGACTGCCAAGCCTAAGCTGTCCTCTTTCTTGAAATCTTTCTTAGGAATCAAAAGGATAGTAAAATAAGATGATACATTTAATGAACTCACAATAAAATAATTTTCATCTCTGGATGACTGTCTGTGCAGCACTTCACTACAAAGACATTAAGAGTAATAGAAATTCTAAGACTGATATTGCAGAATTTTTAAGTGGAAACATCATTTGACTGCTTGCTGTCAATGAGAATCTGATCTTACTCCTTTTAAGAAACTGTATCTTGAGTTCACATCTCTCAGAAGTCTAACAAAAATAAACAGTAAAGGAGCAAGCTGAAGTCCTAATTTAGTAACTAACTTCTAAGTCAGTCTCTCGATGAAATACCTGGCTGCTTATAGTTACCCAGGCTCTATCTGAAGAACTAGATTAAAAGAACAAAATTAAGTGATTTTCCAAAGGATGCTGTTCTTAAAGTACAGGACTGCATAATGAGGATCAGTGTCAGGTAGAAACAGAGAGCATCATTTCCAGATGTGGATGTCTGAGCTTTTATTAGTTCTCTATTTTTGAAGTTTTCACGAACTAGTTCACACTCCAGATTAAGAACTGTTACAGTTATTTGAAAGCCAGACAAATGAACGCAAAGATTCACAAGCCTGGTTCAACCTGATTTCAATTAATCCTTTTCCTTAATGGTTGCCACATAGAGAGGCAAGAGTCACACAAAAAGATGTTTCAGGGGCAAGAAAATTTCTCCTTTTACTGGGTAAACAAGTAAAAGGTGTTAGCCCTCCTGAGCTGGGAGAGATACTACTGGTTTCAAGTTAAGAAACGTTCCAAGAGAATCTCATTAGAGCAAAACTAAAGAACTAATTGTTGGAACAAAAGTCTTATGTTTGGGTCCTTATCGAATGCTTTCCTGTAGTTCCTAATGTTGCTCAAAGATGATTGATGTTGGAGATAGCCCCCTCACACAAAGGCTGATAGTTCAAACTAAACTCACAATACTGTTACTGATAAAGATGTTTACAAACAGCAAGCACAGTTTCACCATTTGAGAACCACACACAATACTTCTTATTGTTCCTCCATGAAATCTTTTGTAAAGATGAACCCCAATTGTTACAGCTATTTACTGATTATCTTTTCCTTCTAAAATCAGTCCATATACCACCCTAATTATCTGACATAACCCCAAAATGTTTTGGGGTTTTTTTTAAACCATAAGCGAACATTCTTTTTTAATTTGTAATACATGAGGATTATGCCTTAAGGATAACACAGTTAAATATAAAAACTAGTTGCATCGAGAGCAAAATCTGAGGTCACTTTACATGCACCAGGTTTTCTGTTGATGAGACAAGTTTACAGCTGAGCACAATTTCAGAAGACAAGCATTATACTATTATAACATGCCTTTCTTCCTCACAGCATACTCTATGCAAATCCAGTGCGGACAGTTATCATTTTCCTTTGAGTAAATTTAAAGGGGTTTGGGGTTGGTGGATTTTTGTTTGGTTTACTTTTCTGAGGTGTTGCCTTTGCTGCCTTCTTCTGTCTTGTTGCCTTTGCTGCTTTCAATAGCCTTATTAGGTTCAACCTTCCCATCTGGTTTTGCCAGACTTTTTTCCTGCTCCTCTTGAACATTCTTTTCATCTAAAACAATAAAGCCAGTATATTTAGTAGTGGCTTTCAAGTATTTTAAAGTATTCTTTGCTTAGAATTTTTTTTTAAAGATAACATCAGTAAAACCTGAAGATGTAAGTAAGGTATCTTGTGAAGAAATAAAATAAAAACTGAACATAAAAAGCAAAGACTTGGTTCAGCCATGACGCACAAGTTTGTATTTCTGATCAGAAATATTCTGAATGAGAATAATTATAATGCATGTAGACAGAATCCTAATATCATCTTTGACATTAACTCTACAACCAACAAGCAACTTGTGACGTTTCTTCAGTTACATGGTGTTCACTGATTATTATATTTAATTCTGGTTTTGTTTTCAAGAAAATAAGCATTGGTCAAATATTTTAGATATCGTTCAAAAAAAGAAAAGAAAATCTATCCAATCGATTTCCTTTTTATTTTTCTTGTGCTCTAAACAAGCAGTGTGGCATGCAGCTGTTCCCATTTTTTTTCCCCTGACACCGAAGAACAGCTTGCCCCAAAAGAGTCTGTGCCCCTTCCCCAAAAATACGCATATTAAAAATTTCTAATTATGAATCTTGTCTTTTTTCTGTTCTAAAGTATCCAGTGATGTTAAGTAAAACTGGACTGTTTTCTTCACAAAGACTGGGATTATTATTTCCTCTGCCACAGATCCCAAACCCATCCACACACTGCACAAATTCACCTTCTACAGCAGAACGTAACTATAGAAGATAAACAGGCACATACACAGCAATTCATGCGTTGGTTAAAGTTTAAAAAATTAATTAAAAAAATAATTTTTCTCTTACCTTGAATAGGGTCTGGCATTTTTCCATCCTTATTTTTACAATCTGTTTTTTCTTCATTACTAAGTGATGTATCCACATGCTGAATTTTAGCTTTTGAAGGGTTGTCATCTGCGTTGGGATCTAAACAAACATGCTTGAAATGTAGCACAATGGGCATTATCCCGATAGAGGAGGGTTCTAAAACTGCACTTCAATTTCAGCTAGCTCTGTTTCTGTGCACTATTAGTTACGAACATTAAGAAGAATTTTATAAGCATTATTATGTGACAACATATTAAACATGACCTACAAATTAATAACAATATTTTAAATATTTTATACTCTGGTTATAATTACATACATAAATTTCTTAAAATATGTAAATATTATAAATATAGTCAAATGCCACATAGCCCTGTGCAAAATTAGACACATTAACCAACAGATTACAGTCAAGAAACGTAATCTGAATAGGATTCAACTTATTTCAAAACATTTTCCTAGATTCAAAATGTATTATCTTTCCTCTTCTGAGTATGACACTATTTTTATAATGATCTAGATGAGCAATATTCTTACTGAGCTATTTTAAGACATCATTTACATACTAATATACATTAAAATTAAGTGCATTAGTTTTAATTCAAATCTTTATTTGTCATGCAGGTCTGAGAATGAGGGTCTCGTAGCAATTTTTAGCCATTTCCTAAAGTGGCATGCAATTGTACTATCTCTCCATCTGTATGGCACTGTACTACAATGAGTTTTGAAAGATTAAACCAAGTGAAGAAGTCTTACAGATACCATGTTCCTACAATTTTATGAGTATCAATGACAAGTAAAACAGAAAGTTTTCTTCCACAGATAAGAGCTACAACTGCACTTTAAGAATTCTGCCTGGCCTTCTGGACTACAAATTAAATACACACATAGAGCTCCAACCTGCTCCTTTTGCTCAGTTCACCAAAATGCTCGTGAGTAGTTGGCACTGCAGAGACTACAGCAGTTACCAGATTGAAAAATAAATAAATAAATCATAGGGAAAGGATTCTGGGAAGCAAGGGGAACTGGGGTGGAAAGAGGGAGAGAGAACAAAGCCAAATAAAATAGGTATCTCTAGTTATATTGCCCATGGAAGAACTTGTTCATTCATAAAATTTTCAACATAAACTGTACTAAATGCAGTTTAGAACATAAGCACACGCTACAATTACTGACCAAATCTTTCAATTTGCCCTTGAATCAAACTGATTTAGATCAAAGGCAGTTTACCCAAATTAGAAACGTACAATTTACATCCCACTGAGTACACTTACATTCTTGCCATCTCCTCCTCATTACTGGAGCATCTGTAACAACCTAAAAATAAAAACCATTTATTGTGGATAAAATTATTCTATAGGTATTTTCATCAGAGTTAAATATTTATTTTTTTTAACAATATATGTGTTAAACACATACATATAAATCCCTAAATGGATATTCAAAAAGTCAGTAAGTCAGTTACCTGGACATTTACTTACCACAATTAAATTTTTGTTAGAGCTAAAAAAAAAATCAAATAGGTGGTTTCAGAAAATATAGCAGTAAAATTAAACCAGGTTATGCACACTCTATTTAAAAGTTCTTTAAATCAAAAATGGATTTGCTATGGATGTAGTAAAACTGTTCCTAGAAAAACAAAACATGGATTTGCTATGGATATAGTAAAACTGTTCCTAGAAAAACAAAATAGTCTACAAAATACAGATGGAATTAATTATTTCTATATCCATGAACATAAACCTCAAGTAAAATACAGAGTCTTGAGTCAAGAGGAATTTGAATTAAGTAGGACAAAAAAAAGAGTTGCTGCCAATAGTCAGGGTGGGTTTTTTTCTTTTCTTTTCTGAGGAGAGGTTAAAAATGTAGGATATACAGACAGATTGAATCTTATGATCTGAAATCTCTCCCTTCTAGAGCATTCACTCAATCTTCCAAAATTCACAGACTTGTTTTAATCAAAAAAAGAGTAGGATCAGTACAGGCTCTCATCTTTGAGCCTAGCTGTGATAAGATCACACAGAAAGAAACATAGGTCTTTTTTCAGATGGGCAGGGCATAAGGAGCTTAAACATAGTAACATTGTGAACTCCGCTTTGAAACCAGACATAGCCTATGCACATTAAGTAGCATGAGATCTTGCCAAGAAATACTGCTTAACAAGCAGGATGCTGACATTGAAATTGAGGGAGAAAATAAATTTCATGTATACCACAAAGAACACTAAGCACTTGAGTAAACTTGTGATGAATCAGAGTGATAAGGTACGCCCCAAGAAGAAACTTTGCCAATATCCTGCCCTGATAAAGGTGGTAAATATTTCTAAATAGTACTGTGGTGTAAACATCAGCAGAAAGCAATATGTATATCTTCATAAGAACATGCTTCTAAGGGTGCTGCTCCCCAAGAATTTAAGCTTGTAGTGCTCCTGTGATCCCATGGCATTGCTGATAACCCCATATCCACCTGCAAATTCTCACACTTCCCTCTGTACTACCAGAATTTTTACCTGGCTCCTCTGAGAATTGCCACAAGGTGCTAACACAGCAGAGACTAATTCAGAAAGTCACAAAGATAGTTTCCTAGCAACAATTAAACAAGTTATTTTACACACACAGCTGGGAATTGATTAAATATTAATATAGATATTTTGTGTTATTTGTGCACTCCAGAATCATGTTTCTGCGGACTCAGGTAGCATGAGTATTATTTCAAACAAGAGAAATACTTATGACGGGAGAAGAGAAATACTTATGATGAGAAACTGTGTTATAATAAATCCTGGAAGAATTATTAAGACAACAAAAAGCACTGGTAATAAAGGTTAAAAAAAGCAAGATTTTCCTACCATCCAAAGCAGATCTACCCACCATAACAGAAATTACTTACTTTATTTTTTTATAATAAATATAAAACTGCTGGAATTCTTAAAAAAATGTACCTTTATTTGTTTTCTTCCTTCTTTCTTCTCAATTGTTAATGCAACTTGCCTAACTTTTCTGTTCAGTTCAGAGCCTTTACCCTTAACTTCATCAGATTCTGCTATCTCAGGATAATGTTGTTTCTAAAAAATAAGGAAACACAAATCTTGTAGTCATGCTTTATCCTACGCAACTCTTTCCACATCTAGCACAGCTAATAATCATGAAATATAAGTTCTGCTATGTATTTGTGAAAGTTGATTTATTAAAATGATTATGTTTAGAATCACAGAATAATTTAGGGGACTGAAGCCAAATCTTCTGCTCCAAACAGGGTTGACACTGAACTGGTTGCACAGGGCTTTGTCCACCTAGGTTTTAAAAAACCTCTGAAAACAGAGATTTGCCCTATCTCTCTGGGCAACCTGCTCCGATGTTTGACTGCCCTCACAGTGATAAACTTCTTCCTTATGTCAAATAGGAAACTCCCATTTGAATTTATGGTCCTGCCAAGGACCCCCATAAAAGGCCTGATTCTGCCTTCTTAATAACTTCCCCCAGGGTATCGGAGGGCTACTATTAGATCCCGCTGACACTACTTCTTCTCCAGCCTGAACAAGCCCAATTACCTTAGCCTCTCCTCACAGCACAAGTGCTTCAGCCCCCTGACCATCTCGGCAGCTCTCCACCGGACTTGCTCAATTTCATCAACAGCTTTCTTGTCTGCAGTAGCTCAAAACTGGACACAATATTGTATGGCCTAACAAGTATCAAGAACAGGGGAATAATCACTTCCCTTCATCTACTGAGTATACCCTTGTTAGTACAGCTGTTACCCTTCATTGATGCCAAGGTACACTACTTATCTTTAGCTTATTATCCACCAGGATATCCACCAACTCCTTTTCAGAAGAGCAAACTGCAGCCACTCAGTCTCCTGCCTTTCCCACTGCCCAGGGTTAATCCATCCCAGCTGAGTGACTTAAAAGTTTTCTTTGTTGAATTGTTATATTTTATAGTATTTAAGAATATAGCAGAGATGCAGTTAATGAGCATAAGATTCAGAATTGCAGGAAACAATTCAAATTAAACAAGAAATACAAGAGCTGAGAACATCAAAACTCAGCATATACATCTGAATTAATGACCAGAAACAGCATGTTTATGAAGGACATCATTGCAGATCCATCACAGTATACTCAATAACAACATTAGCTCTAAAACTCACTCAAAATATAAACCCAACCTTCTGTGACTTTAAGGATACATGGGATATAATAGTACCAACTTTGAGCAGATATGTTATGGAAAGTATCAAAATACTTTTCAGAATATTGCTTACTCAGTTTTGATAAAGCCCATCCTAAACAAATATACTCAAGTAAACATCCAAAGACTGGACAGCCTCATTTCTCTAAACATACTGAAAAAAAAATAATGTATTTAATTATTTGCAGGTCAACATGAACCTTTGCAAATTTCCATAAAACAGGCACAGAACTTACATGGCTTATCCAGCCACAAAACTGGGAATAAAACTTGGGATTTTTTCTGATTCCAAGTCACAGCCTCTACCCAACACATATCATGTTCATTTATAATTATGTTCCTTTTAATCTAAATCATCTGAAAGACGGAACAATTTCTTCATTGATCCAATTCTTTAAGATAATACAAAATTTAGTCAAAAACCTACTTCTAGTCACTTTTAGCTGTAGATTTCATTATTGGCATTACTGATCAACCAAACCAGAATAACTAAAAACTCAGTGTCAGCAATGGACAGGCATACACCTTATTGATGAGAAGAACTTTAGATCCATTTACCACAATTGTATGGTCACAATACAAACACACACATATTCATAAGAGCTTAGATAACATTGTAATTTTTTTTTTTTTTTTAATCATAATCCAACTAGCAAATTCTCTACTTAAATCATTACCTTTAAAAAAACCCAAACCACTACCTTTACTGTAAAAACTTACCAGATATGCCAGTCTATGCTTGGAACCACAAACATGCATGAACATGTTACTCAGTCCTGTTTTACAGTGGCACAGTTGACATTCATAGAGAAAAGGGAAATTATCTTTTGATCGGTATTCAATTATATAATTAAGTCCTGTATTGATAAGAAAAAAGTTAGGAAATTTAATGTTTGCTGAAACAAATAATCAGTGCTACTTACAGAAGAGACATTAAAAGAAGTGATTACTACTGCATGCCAAACACGTGAATCAAGATTTTTTTTAGAACCATCAGTTATTTTATATTTTGGGTGTCTAGACTTGCCTCAACACCAAAGGTACAAAACTGAACTTTTTTAAGATGCCTTATGTTTACCACATAGGACTTGACAATTTTATTTTTTTTAAATCATCTTAAAAAATAATAGCAACAATTCTTTTGTAACTATTTAGAAGGGAATGTATTTTAATATATGCCTTCGTAGTTATTTTTTCTGTCCACTCCACTCTCCCTTTCCTCCACAAGACGGGCAGTTAAATTGCAAAGAATAGTAACAATCATTTAAGTCAAAGTTCATTTCTGTCATATCACCTTAGACTGTTTCTAGAGAATATTCTCAACATGTGGTATCTACCCTAATAAAAGATATTGCAGGCCAAATCTAATGATTTTGTCACTAAGGTGAGACACTTTCATACCATACTATTGGGTACTCAGTGTAAACATAGTAAGATTTTATTACACATTACCTAATTTTACATTTGAAAAAAATTAATCAATACTCTTTACAGCTAAGCATCACACAAACAAATAATTACAGTATTATAAGCCCTCACCAAGTGCAGGTTCTGAATCTTTACATGTATTAAGCTGTTCTTCCAAGGTCTGTCCATGAAACCTCTCTGGCTCAGTTTGCACTATAAGATAAAATCAATTTCATGTAATTCCACATCATCCATCTATCAATCAGTCCTCATGATCTCATGTCACATCACAAAAACCCTCCAAAATGAAACAAAATCCTGAGTTTAACCCTTTGGCCTAGAGAAAATATGCTGAGGCATTCACATTCAAGTGAATCCCTGCTCATATATGGCCCCACATCACAAATTAAGTCAGTTATTGAGAAACATTATCCCCCCAATCCTATTTTCACTCTTTTTATAGCATTTTGTTTGCAAATATAATTTTAAATATTATTACAAAATATTACTTCAGATGGAAAATACAAGGAACAGAAATGAATTCCCAATGACCTGCTAAGTTCTAGACATCACTTGTAACACAGTACCTCAAAACATTTTATGTCTTCTACTTTTTTTTTTTTTTTTGGCATTATACATTCTTACCATAATCAGGAAGTTTTACAGGTGTTTTCACTTGCTCCCCTGAACCACTTGCTGTTTTAACTAAATAAAAAACAAACCAGAAGTGGAAATAAAATTTTAAGTACAGAAACCAATTTGGTATGATAATGGATTTCTTTAATGAAAACTCTTTGTGCTTTTGTTGACATGAGAAAAAATAAGCTATGTTTAGTTTTGAATGTGCTTTGAGATTTTTTTGGCAAAAAATGGACAAAAACATTTACACTGAACAGTAACAAATTTATTTAATGTCAGGCAATTCAAAGAAGCATGCAGAGAAGATGACCAATCAAGCCACTAGTTTGCACACAACATGGGTTCAAACACTCATCACCAGATTAAATTATTAAACAGGAACTTAAATTGTAAGTAATTATGTCTGTAATTTAGTTTATATAGAAGACAACCTGCAACAAGAGAAAAGCTTGATTCACTGCAGTGCAAATAACTTTTATTCTATTGTTGAGGGATATTAGTTGTTTAATGTAAATAAGTACATTTTAATTAGAATAAATGACTTAGGAATAGAATAGAGTGTGATTTGTGCTGTTTGCTTAGCTCTGCTTAGCATGAGTAGCTAGTTTTGCTGAAGCCTTCAGGCCACAATAGAAGTATTATTCTCAGTAATTTTCCTAGTAGTTTTTCTAACAGCTAGTACAGTGCTGTGTTTAGTCTTTTATTATGGGAGGTATTTTGATATCACACTAATGTCTTGGTAGTGTTTTTCCAAGTCTGGAACTCTTCAGTTCTCCATGTTCCACCAGCAAGGGCAGGTGTGGAAGGAGTGTAAACCAGAAGATAAGGAGGCTCCAGCCTTCGGGGAAAACTGTGGAAATTGCAAGTCAACAAGATAAGAGCCTGCCTGCCTGGACACAGAGGAAGAATCCAATTAGATGTTAGACCTCAGACCAAAAATCAGCGTTGGACTAAAGGACACATGGACAGCACATGAAGTGTGTGTGAGGGGTGGGTGTATGGGACCCGAGGGTATAATTACTCTGGGATTTCTTTGTTCTGGGTCCCCCTCTTTGGAGGCACCCAGCCTGGGCTGATCCTGTTGCTGCACCTTTCAATTGAATTATTTTATAAAATCTGATGCCTGAGACTCTGCTGCGGGAAACCTAGGGTCAAGCCTGAAGAAGGAGGAAGCATGTCCAAGAATAAGTGTGTGTGCACGCGCAACACCATGAATGGTGTGTGAATGCTCAGGCAGCAGCTACTCCTTTAACATCTATAATGAACAAAGCTTCATTCCATACATTTCAGGGCTACTTTAATCCAATAGATCACAGCAATTCAGTTTGAATCCACTGAACTTGAGGTGCTCAGACTGCTGGTCCACATGCTGCCTGCCAGAGTACTTAGCCCATAACCCTGCTGTCTTTTTCAAAAGATCTGCAGTTATCCCCTCCCCAATCAAATAATTTTTTTCTATCCACATACAGCATATGATACAGCTAGGGCTGCAGAACCTTAAGAAAGGTAAGACAGAGATGACCACATAACATTATCTGCCATTGAGGAACCTGGTGAGACAGACAGCTGTATGAGATGAGATTCTGTGTGCTTGGGAGTGGAATGCCAAGCATGCAAAAGGAAACAATTGCTGTTCCTTGAATAGGGGCTTAATGCACTCACTACAAGAAAAAACAAGACTATGACTTCAGAAATTCAGAAAGCTCAGCATTTTACTACATGGAAATAAACAGATAGATAAACAAATTATTAGCAGTGCCTGAACCACCACCAGCTAAAGGCAAATTTCAATCTTTTCATCTCTTAAATGCCCCTCAACCCTGTTACTCTCCTGTTGCAAGTAATCTCTTACTAAAACATCAGATACTGTCGAGCCTAAGGCTTACAATAAACCCTATATAGAAAGTGGAAGAGGGCTTCAACCTGTACTACTGCATCAGAGTCACATGTGCTTTGATTACAGAGATTAAAAAATGAAATCCCTTCATGAAAAACCTTCTTGAGTATTTAAGTTACAAACTATATTGTGTTGACAACTGATGAAGCTGCCAGCTCATTTCTGCCAATTAGATGTTGCTGAATACCCGCTGCATTACCACCAACCTTCTGAAATGATCTTAATGTAAAGATCAGAACAGTTAAAAGAAAGGAAATAAAGTCTTATGAAGATAAGCCTACAAAGACTCTAATAACACGAATCATATTCTGGTCACTAGAACCTATCAGGTTTTTCAGTGGCCAACAAATCCTTTAAAAAAAAACAAAAAACAAAAAACAAAAAAACCCACACCCAAAACCCCCCACACACATATGATGACTGTCTGCCAATTCACCTCTAAATATTTCAGGACATCCAATAATTTCAGGGCATCCATTTCAGCAGCATCCAGCTGCTAAATATTTAATCACTTAAATTTCCTTTACAGTCCATACAAAAATTCTCAGATTGTGTAGGTGCAATGACTATGTTTAACTTGAGCCACAACTTTCAAACCAAATTCTAGGAGCAGTGCACTGCAGAAACCTGTAAATATATTTTGGTGCATCATGAAATGGAAATAGGAAAACATTTATGGATGTAGTTAGACTTGCATTGCTTCTGGAACTAGACCAGTTCATAAAGACCCGGGGAAGGTTTAATGATATAGTAAACCTATTAAAAGTACTTTGCTTCAGCTAATTGAGATATTTTTAATATGGTCTTTTAAAAAACAAATAAAAAAAAAATATATGCAGAGAAAAACTATTTCTACATTCTTTAAGGAGCATAGTGTTTTAAAATGTATTTTAAATCTTGAAGGTCTCTAAGGTCTTGAATTCTTTAAGGTTTCTCAAAACTTTATTATAGGTGATTTGCAGTATTGTAGCTAGCATTTTTTAATAAACTTTGCATACCTCTTGCTCATATTATTGACTGCTTTCTGTAGGATTAGACAGGTCATTAAAGAACACAAGACAGGTCTTAGAGCACAAGTCTTGAGAAGGTCTTTCTTGTTTGTTTCATAAACAACTACACTGGGGTGGGGAGAAAGGTGCATGTATAGAACAGAGCAGGAAGTAAAAAAAACTTGCACTTACCAATGCCATGAGCTTTCAATGCTTCTTCAACCTAAGTTACCAAGTCGCCGACCAATAAGAAAGACAAACACTTAAGATTCAAAAAATATCAATGCAAACATTTTATTATTTATAAAATAAGTTAGATTAATATCAAGACCACTGATTATCTCGGGTGAATAGATCATTACATGAAGCCGGAAAGAAACATGCATCTTTTTTCCTAGCTTGTCGACAATTTAAATAATTACATGGCTTTAATAAATGCAGAATGGATTCTCATGCATTGTCTTTACTAATCCAGAATATGAGATGCAAAGTGGAAACAACATTTTCTGATAGTATTAATGTACAAAACTAAGTTCTATTTTATTGCGGTAAACAAAATAGTAAAGCAACAAAACTAGCTAAATGTCTGAAATTGCACGTTTAACACTACATTAAAAGTCAGATTTCAAACCCATATTCTATTGCTAAATAAATCTGTAAAATCTGATAAAAGGTGCATTCAAAAACTGGTCTTACCGTCTTGTGTTTAAATCCAAGGAAGTGAGTCTGCAAATTTAATGCAGAAGCACACCAGATTTTGCAAATCTAGGTTAAACAGAAGAAGTGTTTCTAGTATTGCACACGAATCAATAGAAAAAAATACCACTAATATCAAAACAAAACAAATCTGCTATCGAAATGTCAGTATAGGCAAGTTCTACAAAAGTACTATTCCTCCAAAGACAAACTAAAACAGCTTCTAGAATTTTTCTTTATGAGGCTCCACGACCACCCAAACACAGTGTAATGAAACTGAACCTCCACATCCCATAAAAACTTCAGATGTCTCCAGAACCCTGCATCACCTATTTCTGTGTGGACAATAAAGATGGATCCAAACCTTCCTCACAAGCTATTAACCAAGTCTGAACCAGAGGCAAGGTGTAATTCTAACAAGCCAGTACACCTGTCTAAGATGAGCCAGTTGTCCCCATTGCTGCATCCAGACTAACACACTTCCTCTCATCACTTTGGGGCCTGCCTCACTCACATGCATATGAAGTTTTCCAGTCACAGCTGGTTTATGCCTGGGCTGGTTCAGAACAGGAGCAGATTAGGTTTAAATTCATGTGAATGAACAAAGGCAGACCAATTATTTTCTCCTCTAAAAAACCCAAGATGCTTAAAAACAACAGCAATAAACCTGAGAACCAGATAAATTAGGATTTATTTTTTTTTTCTGAACAGGTGCTGCAGTTTAATCTTCCATTTTAAAAGAATGTCTTTATTTAGAAAGATAGTATAATTAAAATTATTCATTTTAATAAGTTGTTTCCTGACACACATCCAAGTCAAACATGACAAAGACAGCAAAATAAGTTCAACTCCAGTGCTATTTATCAATTTTGCTCAAGGGAGAAAAAAAAAATAAAAATCACACTTGGTTTAGTACAACTTTGTTCTACCAAAATTATTTTGTATTAGTTACAATTTTGAGCAAGGAATACTTACATTGCAGTAGAAAGGGTTTACTTGCTTTTTTATCTCCGCTTCAGGGTCCATGTTTGATCTTTAGATGATAAGGAGACTCTAGGCAAATTGCAAAAAAAATTGCAACTACTATTTTAGCTTCACAAAATCATTCATATACTCGTTTCATCTATTTAAGGGTCACGCATATTCCAAATTTAATTTGTGCCTCATCTTCAGTTACATTCAACCTTTAAATCTCCAGGCTAATCATCATACTTTTAACTTGAGAGCAAAGTGCAACGTGGAAAGAAACAATTCTTCTCCAAGAGATTCCCTCGGGAGACACAAAGCCGCCAGAAAAATTACGCACGCCCCGAAACAAAACTAATCCAAACTATTTCAAGCTTCTTTCCTGGGATTGAAATAAACGCAGGGGCTGGGACAGATGACACACAGCGGTCACAGCCAGGCACGCAGAGCCCGAAGTACGCCTTTGTAACGAGAACACGACGGGGTTTTGCGAAGAAAAACTCGCTCCCGCTCCGGACCGACGGTGGGGGGCGAAGCCACGAACCCCACGCGAACAGAGGCGCCGAGAAAACCAGCCGGCCCCTGGGCCTCCCGCTGAGCCCACCCCACACGACGCGGGGAAGCGGCCTCGCCGAGGCTTCCAGCTCTGCCCGGCTAGGGTGGGACGTACTGACGGACGGACACCTGCTCCGGCAAGGAGCCGGGGAAACCGCCGGGTGGCCGCTGCACCCAACTTACCCCAGCCCAGGAGCGGGTAGCAGCGGGCGAAGCAGAGGGAGCCGGCACCCAGCAGCCACCGGCACTCCCCACCGCCGCCCCGCTTGAGGGGTGAGGGACGGCCGCCGCGGCTCCCTTCTCCTCCTCAGGCCACCGCGGAGGGGAGGGGATTGAGGGACAGCCAACGCGCGCGCCTCCCGCCAGCCGCTCGTTCGCGCGCCCGCCGTTACGCGCCCAACCGCCACCGCCGCCGGCGGAGCCCGCAGCGCAGCAGGCGGGCAGGAACTGCGTCACGCCGAGGCGCGGAAGGGGCGCCGGGAGCCTGGCCGGCCCGGTGGACGGTACGGTAGGGAGAACCGGGAGCCCGGCGCCGGTGGGAGGGGACGGCACGCGGCGGGGAAACAACGCGGCACCCCCAGCTCGCCTCCCCCAGCCGCCGCTGGGGGCGCTGGCGCACACACACGTCGCTCCGCCGGGCGCTGTCGGAGGTAAAGCCCGAGCTGGCGTCTTGTGCGGCTGCACTGGGACGGGCGAGGGGGGTCGGGGA
>VXBL01003314.1:520016-541240 GCA_013400195.1 Aramus guarauna
GTAATATTATATATCTATTTAAAAAATACATAAGTGTTTATATAAAATTTGCCAGGAGAAATTTAGGCAAAGTACTGTGAATTTTTACTAATACGTTATTTTGTTCATTCGCTGGATGATCCATGTTAACTATTTCTGTGTATTAAAACATGGGGGGGGGGAGAAAGCACCCAAAGGTGAGTTGTTTGTTTGCTTTTAATCTGATTATACATAACACAATTTCCATATAAATCTCATTCATATTTGTAATAAGCATCCAATTACCTAGTGATTTCGAGTCTCAAGGTAGATGGGGTCAGGCCTGGAACACTCTGATGGAAGCTCTGTGAGGAAAACCTAACATTTGAGGAAGAAGGACACTATTTACTGCTGGTTCTGCCATTCAAATGAAATATAAACCTGTTGTTGTGACTGCTTTGGGTCATTCCGTTCCCATGCCTTTCTTTTACCCTCAAACACTGGATGAAAACGACAGAATTATTATTGATTTCCAATGCTGTTAATTACTGACTATGCTTAAAGCTTCACCTGCAATTTAAGTTGGATAAATACATTTTCTTTTTTTTTGATACTTAACTTTTGGGTAGTAATCCTGTGGGCATTGGCAAATTAATTCCATTTTCACACCATAAGTGACCATATTTTGCTAGCAAACTATTTTCTTTGGGTTTGGTTAGGGTAACGTTATGTTTAGGTTAAGTCTTCCACCATAACTTTCTCTTTGCATTTTCTCATGCCTAAAAAAATATTTCAGGGACTGAAAATACTCGCACATACCAACCTGAAGTGATTTGTTTTTTTAATGGGCTTCTTTGCAACTGTTTGGAGTTTATGTGTATGTTTAGGTATGTGCAAGCAAATAATACATAAATATATATTTATCAACAAATGTGCACTTCTTCACTTGTGTAATCTTTTTTCAAGATATTCCTCCAGCAGATCACAATGCATCCCTTATAGCCTTTAAAAGAAGAATGCCACACAACATTTCAAAGTAAAAATTGGGAGAGATAATTTTTTATTTTAAAGCGATATAGGTAGGACAAGTATTTGTTTTAATGCAAGTTATGAATTGAGCCATGCCAGGACAAGATATTTAGGATAAAGTACTTTTTTACTGCAGATGTCTTAGAGACTGGGCACCTGTAAGAGTGGGAGAAGCCTTCCATTCTTTGTTTCTTAGAATATACTGTGCAACTGTCCTCATGTGCCTACACATTCCCAAATCAGTCCTCTTTACTGTATGAGTTATACACAGCAAACTCCTTCCAGTTCAGCACAGATTCCTACATGCTAAATTATATCCTGGGCATGTGTCCTGGAAGGATCTTTTAGCCTTGAAATGGAAATTGTTCAGGCTCGTGAGAGTCCTTTCATTCCGCAGAGGAGCCAGTAGGCTGCCAGAAGGTGATTGATATGCATAAAGAAAAAGGGGAGAGGAAAAGAATGTTTTGCTGCAGCTTCTCAGTATTCTAAGTTCTAGGACATCTTAGAATGCTTTCTGTTCACCCAATTAAAAATGAGCTTTAATATATTGAAGCAAGCATGTTAATCATGTAAGAGCTTGAAAAGAATCTTCAAGAACTCTTTTCTTCTGTGTAGTAAGTGCATTAAACTACTTTCACCAGTTCTTGAGTTCTTTTATGCATCCTAGATCATAACCCTGGCTTTTTCTTGGAAAGGACACAAGTACAGTGTGTATGCATAGGAAAAAAATAGTTAGACATTTGTATGGGGGCAGGGAAGACTAATATATTAGTATCCTCAGAGTAGGACCTACACTTCTGTTCTTAGATGTACAGTGTTTGAGCTTATGACTGGGGATCTCAGATGCTACCACAGTAAAAAATAATAGTAATAAATTGTAGTGTGGTATGAAAGTGATACTTAAGGGTTTGCTGTGGCTCCATCTATGAAAGATGATCTTTTATTCTAGTACATAGGTTGTTAATATATGTGAAGTCATATTTGGAAATGTTTTAGATGTTTACTGATATCAGTTGATCTCTGCCAGTCTGTGTAACTTAATATTTAGGACCTGGAATCTAGAAGTCCCGGTATCATTGTTTAACTTTCTGAACTTGGTCTCCAAAGTTCTTGAAAATCCATTGTTTTTTGAATTAGAAAGGGATTTTCTATACGAAAACGTGTCATGATTTTTGATCTGAGATTCTCACACCTTTGCAAAGCTAGAAATAAGATTTACGTGCATCAGTGGAAGGTAGAATCAGCCATTTCTGATCAGATGGAGTCTCTGATTCTGTTTTTTCAGGGTCATAAGCTATTGAACCATATGACTCGCTGGTGGGACTGCTTTTCATCCTGTTCCTTGGTGAAATTGAGGCTAAGACAGGTTGAGGCATCGATATTTAGTCCCAAGAATTTCATTTCAGCAGCTGTGCAAAGCAGCTCAATGATTTGGAATGGTACAGTAAGTACGTAAGTAAAATGGATTAGTAGATAGAGTCTGTTTCATTATAGGTCTCTTTTTATATGTTTTGAGAGCTGTTTCATGGAGGAAAGTTGCCAGTTTTCAGTATCTCTTTGTTAGGATGTCCATTTTCTGACTTTTTGCTTATTTTTAAAATTTATTTAAGTAACTTCTGAAGCAGATTCTGTCTAGTAGACCTAGTCGTTATAATGATTGGTTTGTGATACTTCCAAGTTTGCTTACATACACTTGGTCTGTGGGATTATAGGTGTTTAAGAATTCTTGTCACCAACATGTGGGGTGATTAAGTTTTCACAAAGAGTAAAAAATAACTTGATATAGTGTAATGAAGGAAGTATTGGGTCAAGGAACTCTCTTTCTCAGCCACCCAGCTGTCTGCCTTCTTCCACCTTTTTCTTTCTTGCAAAGTAAAGAAGCTGTTCTGCAAGCAGCAGAATTAATAAAGCCTGGTTTCCTGTGGCTCTTTTCTTTTTACCCCTAAATCCTGTCTGCTGCAAAAACTCCAGCTCTCCCATGTCCTTGTGACACCAGTGTTTGATAAGAGACAGCAGAACCGTGACTAGCCAGGAACCACGTAGATGTCGGCTCTCCAGTCAGTGCATATCCGGTGATTACTCAGTTGAGCAGTGACAGAAAAGTACAAACTGAGTGTTTGTTGCCCCTTTATCAGTAGGGGTACAACTTAGCTACTGTTACTGACTTAACATACTTAACTTAAGCTCAGACCATTACTTATTTCTATTCACTTTCAGTTTTGCTATTCTAGGCTTTGTTCTACTGCCTCCTCTGTTCTTTGACTCCTCTTTGTTTTGCTGGGTTTTGCCATATTTAATTGGCTACTTGAGAAAGCTCCTGTTCTTCCATCAGAGTTGGTTTCTCATTTTGCTATTAGCTTGTCTGTTAGCTTTCTTGGTAAATATAAGTGTTTACCTTCACTGTAAGAGGTGAGAATAGCTGTAAGTATTAAGACATTTGGAGTAAAGGAATTACAGGTATGGTACAAAGGGGTGGTTAGTGCAGTGGAGTTAAGGAAAAAATGATGAAAAGAGGAAATCTGATGGTGACATCTATTGCATCTTCAAGTAATGTTACAAGGGAAGTAGTGGAAACAATGGGCAAAATACTAGAAAATACATTTTGGGAGAGTCCTCGACTGTTAGGAATATGAACCAGTTATTGTATATATTCCATCTCTGAGTTTTATGATTAAAACCAGAAGAAATGTGAGCTAACCAACATTGTTCCTCATTTTTCTACTTCATTTCCAGAAGTTTCTGCCCAAGATGTAGAAGTAATTTGGGCTACGCAGTTGTAGTAGGAGGGAATGGGGAGAGAAGTGTGGAAAGATTAAACAAAACAATACATTTTGCAGCAGTCATGTGTTAATAATTCAAGGAAACACTAGGGTTTTTTGGGGTTTTGTTTTGGTTTTTTGGTGGGGTTTTTTTGGGTTTTTTTTTAATGGCTAAGAATTCCCTGGTATCAGCTACCCTTTTCCTATTGTATACCTAAGTCCCGGGCTTGACAAGAGAGGCAGTCATTAACATAGCACAAATCTATAGCAGTGGCTGTCTTGAGTGAGGCCAAAACTCTTTTTAGCCTGATCATTTGCTCCTGAGAGTGCCCAGCAGTGCAAGCATAAGGAAGAGTGCCAGACGCGCACAGTCAGCAGTAAAGGATGAAGGACCTATACCTTCAGAGCAGTTAGTTTCCATAATTAATTCATGTCGTCTTGCAACCCTTGCCTCTTCTCAGTATTGTAATATTGGTCAGGATCCTGCTGCCTATTAGATGTCAGTCAAGGAGGGCTGAGCACTGGGGAGAACCAAACCAACAGAAGTCTTTAAAAAGATATAATTTCTATCATTTCTCATACAACTTTCAAATATTGTAGTGAGAGGAGAGAAATTAGTTATGCACAGTCATCAAGGGCAGAAGAGTGTTTTGTGTACCAAAGAAAGCCCAAACCTGCTGAAGGTGGCTTTAGACTTAAACCTGAAGCTTACCCAGAACTCTCTGGGTGTAACAAAGTGCAATGAATAGGAAAACAAGTTATTAAAAACAAGTTACTACGTAAATTGAATACTGAGTATTTTGTATCAACACAAATTGTAACAAAGACAAAAAGCTTCTCCTTGTTATGGTATATTTCTTCTGTAACTGTGTAGCCACTAAAGTGCCAATAGAAAACAGCACATAATTATACTATCTCTTATCTGAATGTTTCCTTACGCACTCTAGAACTATTCACAAGCTGTTCTAGAAAATGAAGTGTATTAGAATCAGAAGCTGCTTAGGAGTTATTTGCTGAAATACAGTCTCTTGGTACTGTAACCAGTTCTAATATGTGCTTGTTTTTTTTTTTTTTTTGCTTTCAACATTGTTTTCCTAGGATTTTTGGCTTCTTGGAGAAACAGTAGAAAATGCAAAACGAAATAATAAAGCCTGCTAAATACTTCTCAGAAGTGGAGAAGAGTGTGCTGCTTGCATTAGTTGAAAAATACAAATACGTGCTTGAATGTAAAAAAAGTGATGCAAGAACTATTGCTCTGAAACAACGTACCTGGCAAGCACTAGCTCATGAATATAATTCACAGCCCAGCGTATCACTGCGAGACTTCAAACAGTTAAAGAAATGCTGGGAAAATATCAAGGCACGGACAAAAAAGATAATGGCACATGAAAGGCGGGAGAAGGTAAAAAGAAGCATTAGTCCACTTATAAATACTCACATCATAGGGAAAGAGAAGATTGCCAGCATAATGCCTGAGCAAATGTACTTTTTGCAGAGCCCACCAGAAGAAGATTCTGAATATCAGCCTGATGCTTCTAGTCAAGGTATAAATGTTACTGTAATGATGCAAGTAGTATTGTGTTGTATGTGATTTTGCCCGTGATTCACTTTCAGCAATCTAAATCTCTCCACTTAGCTGTGACTGCTGGTTATAGAAAAGTAATTTCAGAGCTATGATATTACAAGACTCCGTGTATTTCCCTAGGCCCCCAGGAGTTAAACTGAGGTTTTACTCAAATTTTTTTTTTCATCAGTTTTTGATATATCTGCTACTTTGTGGCAAGTATCACAGTAGCTATCATGCTGGCTTTCCAGAGAATAGTCCCAAGGATATTTTGATCCTTTCTAAAGTATCATTTTGCTGGGAAAAGGTTGTCTGAGCATTAAAAATAAAAAAACACTAGCAGCAAATTGATACACAATTGCCTGCTGCAAGAGTTCCCTGTAGGTTTTTCCTCCTTTGTTTTCAAGAACTAAAAAGAGTACGTAGAGCCATATTTCACACTGCGGTCCACATTGGAGAATGACCTTTTTGAAAAAGTTCAGCATTACATGCTTCTTTCTTTGGCGAGCGTACACAGAAGGAATAATCCAAAACCAGAAGGGAGAGTGGCTGCAGTGGTTTCTTGCAAACTTTATTCTGTCACGATCTCACATAGAAGACTGTCCTTGCTCAAAAGACAACAGTAACTACATTGTTAGACAATATTCTTACAATGTCTCTTTCAGAATTGTATTTACCGTAAGTACTAATCAAAATTTGTAAAGGAATGTATTTTGAGACCCTTATTTGCAGTGGTTACTATTTTATTCCATGAGTAGTTTCTCTTATTTCAGTAGAATTGGTTGAACCTTCTCAAAGTTAGAATAATGTAATTTTTTCTTAAAAATATACACCACTGCACTTACAGCACGTACAGTAGCGCGAAGGAAGGAAGTAGTATTCTTCCTAGTATTTCCTCAGTCTCTTGGTATTGAAGTTGATGCAGCTCTTCACCTGACACTCAAATCTTTCATAAAAATATGGCAAGTCACATATGGATTTGGCTTAAACAGCCGCATTAAAGGCTCAACTCCAGGCTGAGCCACCTAAATTTAGGTGTCCCCTTATAAATATTTACATTCTGGATTCTGAGCTCCCATTATAGCTATGGAGGGCTATCAACAGAGCCCAAAGTGGTTCAGTTCAGACCATCATGCCCTTAGTATTCTGTAACAGAACTGCATTATGTAGTGGCTCCTGTACTATGGTACAGAAGCACAAGTTTTAGGTGTCTACACCAATAACTATATTATCAGAATTTTGTGTTTTCTTGAGGGAGAAGAAGGGAATACTATAATACCTTTTCCTCTTATGTTTTGCAGAGTCATTTGTTGTCTCAAATAGAGAACTCTGTGATGAAGAGAAAGAGCTGGTACATTTCCCAGTATGTGAAGGTACCTCCCAACCTGAGCCTTCGTGTTCTGATGTCAGAATAGCAGCAGATAAGAACTACAGAAGTAAAGCATCTCAGGAAAGTGCTCTGAAAAAGATGCATGAGGAAGAACATCATCAGCAAATGTCAATTTTGCAACTGCAGTTAATCCAAATGAATGAAGTTCATGTGGCAAAAATACAGCAAATAGAAAGAGAGTGTGAGATGGCCGAAGAGGAACACAGGATAAAAATGGAAGTGCTAAATAAAAAGAAAATGTATTGGGAGAGAAAACTGCAGACCATCACAAAAGAATGGCCTGTATCGTCCTTTAACAGACCCTTTCCTAATTCACCGTAGAACAGAAAGGAGCAGAGAATCAGTCTCTGCTGATTGAGCACATTTATGAGTAATGCGCACTGGAAAGAGGGGTTTTTAATGTGAATGTACAGTGACAGGATAGATGCCAGGCTAATAGTGAACACACTTTGAGTCTTAACATTTAGGAAAACAGTGGTAGAGTCTACCAAGGCAAAAAACATATTTTTCATTTGTAGGTAGTTCTGATTTGTTTCACTTTCAGACATGCACAGTGTTCTAGAATGTGAACATATTTTCCCCTCTCAGGATCCCCTAACATCCTTTTGAAATTTAATGTACTCTGGGTATTCTTACATTGGGTGTTCTTAAGAAAACTTAACAGCTTTAAAAATCAGGTTGTAGTGTTTATTTTTTTTTTTTCTATTTCTATCACTTCCTATCTACCGTTTCCTGAATGAAGGCAAGGGTTGGAGTTGCTCTCTGCTATTGGGACAAAAGGTGTTTGATAGATATTGGTTGGACTGTTATACTGAAGCTTAGGAAGAAACCTACTTGTCTCTAGTTAATATAGTTCATAACTTATTCTTCATAAAAGAAGTGAAAATGAAGAAAGTAGCACAAGGACCACTGTAGTAACTGAGCCCTTTGCTTGTGAAGACCAATAATATTTTCCATCTGACTGGCTGATTGAGAGAAGGGTTGTGGACTGGCCCTCCAACTGTTTGAGCCTTGACCCTTAAGAAGTTGGAAAGAAGGTGGCTTCTTTCTCAAAATCTGTAGTGCTTGTCCTCTCTTTTCCAGGCCCACCTTGTATTCAATTAGAATACCAAAATAGGAGAGTCGCATGCTGCTGCCAGCGCTGTGTACCATTCACCTGGAGTCCTTCGGAAGGGAAGAGCTTTTTAACAATTCATAAAGCTCTTAAAATGTAGCGAGCCAGCCACTCCATTGGCAACGTTTCCCTCTGTCTCCCCATGCAATACTTGAAGCGTAGCGGGAGTATTTCAGCCTCCCTAGCAGCAAGAAGAGACTGCGAGTCACCCTCTTTACCTTCACATAGGGTGGGAAGCAGTTCAAGGGAATCATTCCTGTCTTGGAGCACTGTTCTGTTTTGTTCTGTCCTGTGTGTTAAGGTAGTGTGTTTCTTGTCTTTGCTGTCAGTGAGGGGTGATGGATGTGATTTGTAAGAAAGCATTCACATGAAGGTCCCCACAGAGTTTGGGGCAAGAGTAGATGGTAGGAAAGCACAAATAAAATTAATCCTTCCCCAGGCGATCATTTAGTCTAGTGGAACAAGGGTTAAGACAACGTGAAATATAGAACTCCACAAAGATTCATAACAACTTCTGGTATTTGAAAAGTTGTTTTCCAGGAAGATGTACAACCGTCATTGAAGTAGTGAGAAAAATTAACAACACCATAAATTTTCAGTGAAAAGCCTGAGTATCCCATTATTCAATAAAATATATTCAGATCATGATTCATGAGGGCAAGTCCATACAGTGAGCAACATACTTAGAGTATGTTACAAAACATACATTCCCAGTTACACTCCCATCTCGTCCCTGGATGTTCTTTCTGGTGGAGTGAGTTTCTTTTGGTTTTGTTTTGGGTTTTTTTTTTGTGTGTGTGTTTCTTTTTCTTGAACTGCTTTCCCTGCTGGTGATTCATCTTTGGAAGCACTGCCATTATCAACCACAGTCCTCACTGTGGTTAACACTGTGGTATGTGCATTGATCCCTTCAACGTGCTAACACCAGCAATCGCAATGGGAGTGATTTATTGCAACTTATTTTGTATGACAGAGAAAAAAAAATTGCAGAGCTGCTGCAGGATCAAAAAAATAGGCCATGTATGAAATCTGAAGACAGATCTTTTTGACAGCAAACTCAGTTTTCTTATAAATTGGCTGTATGAAGGAAGCACAGGACTTCCAGAGAAGGATATAATTATGGACACTTTTTTTCCTGCTGAATGGAGACACTATTGGAAGGTAGGACAATGATGTATAATAACAGTAGAGGCAAAAGAAAGAAGTAAACAAGAGTGAGGACCTTTTTGTTCTGAAGTTGCATTCTGTGGTCTGGAAGATGAGTCAGTTATTTGAGTGGTTATAACAATTGTTCAGGCACCATCCAGAAAAAAGAATAGGAAGGACATTTCTCTTAACCGGTGATGGGATTCCTTTCACACTGCTTCTAAGTGAAAGTAATTTGAAACTATGAAATTGAAACCATGTATGATAAGGTGTCAAAAGGTGACGAAAGGAGACAATTTCGGCACTATGAAGAGAGCAAGAACAGAGAGACAATCCAGGTCTAGATAGCCCTGTGAGAAGGTATGAAATAGTCCAGGGAGAATCTCTGTGAGATAAGGGTAATTTTGACTCCTGAAAGTTATACCATTGCTCATGAAAGATGTTTTATTTTTATATTAAAAAAAAAAAAATCTACGCATGTTTTCAGACTGCACTAAATGGGCAATGCCTTGCATTTTGATATATATTATTCTGAAACCAAAATTTACAGTTCTTAGGCTGAACAACAGAGCCTTGTAATTCAGTTTCTATTTAAAAGAAAGAAGATCACAGGAGAAAAATTCAAAAGAA
This sequence comes from Aramus guarauna, assembly GCA_013400195.1. NCBI lineage: Eukaryota > Metazoa > Chordata > Aves > Gruiformes > Aramidae > Aramus > Aramus guarauna. The sequence goes on from VXBL01003314.1 coordinate 529,607, forward strand.
CCAGGATGAAGATAGGAAAGAAAGAATGATCAGTACATGTGTAGAGGAAGAATGGGAATGTCACCCCTAACACAAATGGTGCAAGATTCTTTTGTGGTATGGGTAGTAGATGACTTACTTGTGACACAGGTTTTTGCTTTCCTACCTGTGATTGACTGTTGGTTGCTGTAAGGTCGAGTGATAGACACAGAAAAATGTAAAAGGTCAACAAGACGAAGTAATGTGTCTCCTTGCCAGGCTTTGGCTTCTCCATCTAAAGGCTTTTTATAAAGTGATTGGTGTGGTGGAGTTTAAATGAGTTGAGAAAAGTGGCTTTTACAATTTTTTTTTTTTTTTTTTTTTTTATTACTTCCTCTGGTAATAATCTTTTCTTTTGTTCAGCATTTCTTATCTGTAATATAGTCATCTCAGACAATATGTCCATTTGTTCCTCTCCCTTTTTTCTAGTTTACATCATTCAGATACCTTGATGTAATTGTGTTTTCCTGTTAACCGTTTGGCCAAGCTATATAGGTGTTTCCCCAAGGTTTTTCATAGATAAAATACAACAGTATTTTAAAAAGAAGAACATGCCTGTTCTTCTCTGGTTTTTTTGTACAAGTTGTTGGCAAGAACAAACTTAAAGACACACTGGGCAAAATGATTCCTGCTTAACTCCATAAGAGAAAATGTATACCAGACATGTAGTGGCCGTTGTTCTCAGCATCTATGTTCTTACAAACCGAAACTATGACTGTCTAGGCAAGGTGTGGTGAATTCCTTTATGCTCCCAAAAATGACACCAGCCTGCCTCCAAGTGCTGTCTCTCCTTGGAGATCATCTAACTTGTTATCTGGTGTAATCTTTTTTATTTGTTGATTTTTTTTCTCCTTATGTCTGTGTCCCCCACTGTTTTTTTAACCAGCAATGTGAGCGGAGGATTTCATCCAAAGCTATGTGTTTCGCTCTTTCCTTTCTCTTGCCAAGAATGCCTATATCACATTTGAGCATGAGATGAGCGCTCCTCAGTTGTCATCTTCCCCTTCCACAGAACGCATGGTTAGTCTTTTCTACACAGTACCCATACATTCTGGATTCTGCACACAGGCTAGAAACGTTTTTGAGGATTTTGAAGAGAGGTTAGTCTAGAAAAAGGTCTGCATAGAGAAGAGCACTTTCTCCGTTCCAGCTCCATGTAATTCTGGGAGGACAGTCTGACTACAAAGTCATTCATCAGGTGCAGAGCTGGGTGCTGAAGCTGTGTAAGTGGCACTGATTCTCCAGAAATCCTTGGGGTTCTGCAGAGGTTAGGTTCACATTTTCCTGATAAAAGTTCCTTCTTTCTAGGTAGTAGAAGAGCTTTGGTGGAAGATTTTCACAGATATGTCCTCAAATCGAGGCTCTTACTTTCACAGAGAAATAACCCACCCTGCAATCTATTACACTACTTTTGATGCCCAGGCTGCTCTATCACAGGAGCAAGGGATCTTGCTGCTCGTCACAAATCCTCTCTGTGATGCTCCTTCCTACACTACAGAGATGTGTTTAGCCAGGGCTGAAAGACGCAACCCTCCTGGCCGGCCAGTGCTCAGAGAAGGAGCCTTTACAGAGCAAGTACAGCTGCTGTGGTGCTGCACACTTTTGCAGGTGTTTTGTTCTTTTTGTTGGTTATAGTTACAGTGGCTTTTACAATGTGTCTTCCCCACTTGCATTATAATGCTTCCAGTTTTGTTCCGAATCTCTGTGGTCACAGTCTGTACAAACCCACATCTGTGCAGTATCATATTTTCAGGTACTTTTCTCATGATGACATTGAAATGATGAACTGCTACACATTTATATATTGTTAATGGGGGACAGGGGAATTACATGTAAATCTTAAAATAACATTTCATTGTATTTTTTCCAGGCTAGTAAAGTCTCTCACAAATAGTCCTGTGATTTCATATTTTGAGCTGACTTCTTCAAAGCTATTTTTTAAAGACCAATGCATCTTAGTTGTTTTCATAATTGCCTGTCTTTTTGCATTGTTTTTCTGTTTCTTCTCAAAGCAGCTGGCTGTAAACTCGCACATCATCACTCTTCCTGAACTTTGTCTCTAGTTAGGTATTCAAAAACATTTCCATGCAAATTAAGTACTAATATGTACCAAAATTAATACATTTAGGCTAATAAAATCAATCAAGTAGCAAGATGGATGATAGAATAATATGCAGTGACTGTTAATATAATTTTAAAAAAAAAACAAACATTACAGAGGACAGCTCTGTACACTTGATAAAAAGAAAGATGACAATTTGCTGCCATCTATAAGAATAGGAATAATATATTTTTACAGTGAAAACAAGCAGTGATCTCTGTTGCCGGTATCACAGATTAACTTTGCTGCTGATTTACAAGACACTTTGCTTCTTAGATATCTTTTTTTTTTTTTTTTTAATATTTTTTTTTATTTTATTTTTGGTCATGGTATTACATGAAACAGCTTGATTCTCTTCTATGTAAAGAAGATACACATAGAAATGTGGACAAACTTCTGGGCCTAAAACAAGCAATAAAATAGAAATGCACTAGCTGTGGCTCTGAACACTTTACTGTTCTGATGGTGAAGGGATTAGGCATCCCACATCATCATTGGTCTTGTTAATAACACTGAACAAATTAAAAACTTTCAAAGGCCAAAAAAACCCCCAAAACTGGTATGTTTTTTGGAGTGAGTCAGAAGCAAAGACAGCTCGTAGCTGTCCCAAGAGGTAACACTGTCACTAACGTATGTCGAACAATTCCCCCTCATGGTCTTCACCTTCCTGGCTTACTCTTTGCTTTGAGACTGTGGACACCTATCGTACCATTCACAGCTCCAAGTGCCTGACAATAAGAAAAGTAACTGCGTCAAGCAGGAATCCCACCAGAGTTATTAGACCTCATTCTTAACTAGTTGGCAATTTTCTGAGACTGCGTTATCCAGACACGCATGCTATGCGCCATGGAAAGGCATGTGAAATTTGTCCAGCATGTAATCTGCCAAACGGCATAGGCTACACAGCAAGGAAAAGGAAAATGTTGTCCACCGCATGGCTGTGGGTTATAAAACTGTTATATTCGTGAGGGCATGTGGATGCATCTCACTGGATGGTAAATCTCTTTAACAGAAAGAATCAAGAAGTATTTTTGCCAAGTCCTCTCATTCATCCTAGTCTAGATTTCCCAACCTGTCAAAATAGCCACAGGACAAAAACAAAAGAAAAAAAAAAAGGAAAAAATATTAAGCAAAGTAGCTAGAAACAATCTGTTGCCTTCCTGATGAAGAGCTGGCTAGATAAAAAGCTATACTACATATATTTATATATTTAGGGAAATAACTCTCTAATGTAATAAAAATAAAGCAAGATAGATTTTTTTTTAGATTGTCCTTATTTAATTTGTGAGAGAGTTTTTAAAATGTTGATTGAGATTGTTTGTTTTTCCTTTTGTTATTCAGTCCAGCTGCAGAATAGTTGTGTGCTTCAATTTCTGACCGAATGTTAGACCACCTAATTAATCAAGTTTGTTTGGCAAGAGAGTAGAAGTAGCTTTGCATTCATCACAACTTGAGATTGGTTGTATTCCACTAGTCTTCAAATATTTCTTCTCAGATATAAGAGGCTGTTCTTGGACAGCCCTGAATCTGAAACTGGCATTATATCCCAATTTAGTAGTAATTTATTATTTATATGGCACTAACGAGGTGACATATAAGCTGCTCAAGCTCTGTCCGTTATTTGGTCACGTACAACCCCCTACCCTTTTCTTAGAATTATGCCCTGAAATTATGTACTAAGCCACAAATGGGCAAGTGAATCACCCGTATAAATTCCTGCCACACATTCTGGGTCACAGTATACTGTGGGGAAAAACACTCCTGCTTCTGTTTAATCATGGAGTTTTGAAATTTTGACCTGTTACTCTTACCAAAGCTTTGCTAAAAATTATTTTGTTCTGTTAGACACCTACATGCTACCACAGAACCGTCCTTCAACCCAATGAGCCACGTGGCTTTATATCTTTTCAATATCAAGTCTACGGACTGTAGCAAGTCTGAATTGATGCACACCTGCTAAATTCCATTTATCTGAAAAAGATCTTGTAAATGGTCTCACATACTGAGACTCTGAAAAGTACAGATTAGGGAGGTGAAGTAATGGATTTGGTATTTAAACCAGGGCAGAAATTTTGGCAGGCTGGGAGTTATCAGTGCTGACCTAACAGAGAGGTTCAACCTCTGCTTAAGGAACAACAATGTCCAATCCAAATATTGCCTTACCTCCAACTTTACATCTCAAATGAAGTGTAACGAGAAATCCTTGCCAAATAAAGCAACATCAGTTTCCAAAATGCACTTGTTTTGCTTTCAATTACTGGCTTGCATGAGGGCTCTGAGGCTTTATATTGCACTCCATTGGTGGCTGATTTGAAGATGACTTCCCACGCTGATTTTGTCTTCTTCCTCTTGAATGCAATACTTCTACTTGGATGCACTTAGCCATGCAGTGGTGGCAGTCGGACCATTGCAAGGGGCTCACATTTCCAAGTTGTCTGGCACTGACTCGCTGCATCTTTTCTGATTACTAAATCTGCTGTGGTGGATGAATTTGGATTAAAAAATGAGGGGCTTTGGCCAGCAGGAACAACCATCATTGCTAACTGTGTTGCTGAGGTGCCTTGTTACACTGATAAATTGGCAAATTTGGAGGTATAATCAATAAATTATCACAATGGTATTTTGTCTGAGCCAAATACAAGACTGTCTTCTGGGGTAAATCTTGCTTTTAGCTTTTACTCCTCTTGTAGACTGACAAATTAATTGCTTGCTCCCCGTTTATACTTCCACAGTCCTGCTGAAGCCAATACACTTCTCTACATGTTGCCATGAGCTTGATAGATAAGTGTAGATCTCCACTCTCATTCTGGTCCAGATGCCACAGCTACCAATGCTGCTTCTGTAATCCAGCACGAGTGCGCCGTCAGGGAGCCAGGCTGGGAAAATCAGGCATGGGAAAAGACTGGCTTAAATTTAAGCCCGTCTCTTACACACAGCGTGGACAGAAGTGGTTCAAGCCCCATGGCACGGCAAACTCAATCCTGCATCCTGTCACAACTTGAAACACAAGTACGGACATAGTAAGAGCAGTGGGTTACTTTGGTGATCTGCAAAAATGGCTTTGGGTGGTAAGCAATTGGGTTTTTAAATCGTTGTGTCTTAAAATCTTCCAAATCATGAGACAGGTTAAAATTATGCCCTGTCAGTGTTCAGCTACTAAGAGCAATAAATTAACGTAGCTTCCATCTGACAGCTTCAGTCTTCTGTTAGGATTTGTTTCACTGGTATGGTTAATATATCATGCAGGCATGCTCTCACCTTTCTTCCTTGTAAAATCCTTGCTACTTCCATCAAATCAGTTCACATTCTGAATAAAAAAAATTAAAGCCAGCTATATTAACCCATCCCCAGTTAGATATATACCTAAATCCAACCAAATGAACAATATATCAAATATTTTTCTTTTTTTTTAATTTTTTTTTTTATTTTTACCTATATGTGGGCTTTTGTGTTTATTTATACTTTCCACCTTTTTTGGTTTTGGGGGGTTTTTGGTTTTTGGGGGTTGTTTGTTTGTTTGTTTGTTTGTTTGTTTTTTCTGAAGAGTCTAAGGTTAAATAATGAAAGATCTGATCTTCAGCTTCTCAAAATGCAGATATCATGACAGTTTAAATCTATACCAGAAAAAGTTCTGGTAACCCATTAATGTAAATGCAGAGATATTCTGGTCTGTTCTACTGCCCAGAGAACTAGAAGGCATAGCCCTAATAATACCTTTCTTTTTGTGGTTGTCTTTCTGAACTTCCAGTCACAATGTGTACAAGCTGGTTTGCCACCGACTGGCGTCCAGCAGCACTGGTGTAGTTCTAGGGCCTGTTTTTCAGAGGTGTTAATCTGCTGTCTTCAGCGGGGGTCACGGCAAGCCAGCACTTCTGGGCTCTAGAAACCACGGGTGGGATTTTCAACAGAGCATGTTGGTCACGCTTCCAGATCCCAACCGACTTCCAGGAAGCACAGGAACCCCGCTTCCCCAGGGCATCTTCTGGAATTTCATGCAGTTTACCAGAAGTATTTTTACAATACCCAAGAAGTGAAAACTCTTTAGGAGATAATTTGTTTCCAAATGTGTTATTGCTATCTCTGCTAGTACTATCATCTTGTGATCACGTTGGCCGTGTTTGGAGAAATCTTATTGGCCAGGTTTTTAGAAGCCTTACCCTTCCAAGGGGAAAAAGTAACTTTCACTTTAATTTGGCAATGACACAGGGTATTTTCTGAGGTTGTTGCAAGAGGTTGTCTCTCCACCATCACTTTTTCTTATCCTGCAGAAGCTTCCCCTATTTTGCATGCATATTCCACCAGCAGTGGAATTGCATCTGAATTCCTTTGGTCAAGGAGACTGCAAGGATCCTCTGAAAACCTCTGAAAGTGGTAATCTTTCCACATGTGTTCAGGGGGCTCAGGATCACTGCAGGCTAAATACAGAGGCACTGAAAATCAGACCTCTAAAATATTGCCAGCACAAGAGCTTGAGAATCTCAAGAAGAAACTTGAATCCAGGAGCTCCTCTTTGTCATTTTTTTATAAGTGGTCAGATAATTAGGAAACCATTCTTTCTTTACACCGTGTTGTATTTATTATGTGACATTAGATTCTGTTGTGTTTTAACAATATATAAAATTACATTGTGCCGTGTTTGTGCTTATAGTCGGTGAGCATCTGAAACAGAGCTAGCACTTAAGTACTGGGCAATTTGTCATAAGATACTTGAAAATGTATACACTCCTTTTGATACTAAATATTTTAATGGAACATTAGATGGTATCTCTTGTGGTCTTTGCCTTTTATTAGTAACAGTTTCTGGGTTTTGCTTTTTAAATTGCACTAAAAAATATACATTATTTAAGATCTCCCTTTTAGCCAAATGGTAGCCGCTAGGCTAATCTGATTTTCCTAGCATGGTGTCAGCCTCAGCCATCTCACCTGTTGTAAAGTGTTGGTTTAGTATTTTAGTGCCTCAAGCATGACCAAAGCTGATTCTGCCCTGCACGGAAGCAGCTTCTGGAATTGCACCTTTAAGCAATTATTATTTTTTTTTTGTTACTGTTGTTTTTAATTGATAAATAGTGCCCACATTATAGTTTGAATCTCTAGGGAGATCACAGTATGTCTGAGTCCTTAGAAATGTGAGGAATGAGGTTTTCATTACCTTTATTGTGTAGCTAATTTTCATAGCAAATTCCTTGTTTTTCCTGCAGAAACAGTGAGTAAAAGGAGATGAAAGTAGGGCCCTAAAATGTATATTTTCTAACGGCTGGGGATGTATGAAATGCAAAAAAAAGTACCATTGGAGGAAGAGATTCAATAATTGTCTAAGTGAGGGGAATCTACTGTATGTCTGAAACTCACACTGTATGTAATAAGGATGACTAACTGTACATTTTAGTGCCTTGTTTCCTGTAAAATGTTTAATCATAAATTACTAAACATAAATAATTTCTGAGAAAATGTATCTAAATATTGTTAATAGAAACTGTATATTCACAGAAGAGTCAATAAATCATCGACTATTGTTATGCATTAGTTAGATGAGATTTTTAGTCTCCATTCTTTCACTTGTTTTCAAATAATGTCATCTAATTTAGACACGACTGTGCTATTTCTGTCTTTTAAACTAAACACCACTCAACTGCACAGAACAAACAAATTTTCTCAGTTGCACTGTCAAATTTTGTGGGAGAAAGCGCTATTTCTGAGGCCCATTGTACGTATTCTCCACAGAACTTTATATTTCGTTTGATTAAATGCCGATACAGTCATAGGTTCCTCTGAAATGTTCATCCTGTAGGTCTATTGAGTAGATCAGGTTTGAATCTGAGTTAAGCGCTAGCAATTTGCTCCTGTGTAGCCTGTGTCAGGCACTGATGAGCAATAAAAATAATTGGGTTCCTATTAAGAGCATCTTAATGATATCGGTTTAAAGTCTACATAGAAATCCAGGACTGACACAATCAAGAAAGTGAAAGTCCGCCCCACTCATGAGCAGCAAGATGAACAGTGTGAAAACCCACAAGGCTGAGTGTTTAGAAGCAAACAGAGGAGAGGGAAAGTGATGAGTGGGTAAGGACAGCCTGTGATTTCTCCTGCTTCTCTTGGATTTTCTGCACAGACCAAAAGCACTGAAAGCTACATTGGTATGGGACAATTTCCCAATGGTGTCTCATCTACGCCACACGTAGAACTTTGTGCTGAGTATTACGATGTCCAGAGAAACTGGGACAAGACCTTAAAGGCAGCTGGATTCATGTACATAAGACCGTACAAAAGCTGTTCTGGATTAGGCCACAGATTCATCTAATCCAGTATCCTGACTACAACAGAGGCTAATAGCATTTGCCCAGCAAAAAGTAAAAATAAAAGCAAGCGTACGATACTTTCATAGCATGTAGTGCTCCATGAGGCAGATACTCCAATGGAATCTTTGCATGTAATGACCTTCAATGGATTTTTCTTGTCTAAATCTGTCCAAGATCTATCTGAATCTATGTAAGTTATCAGTAACCATATGTTCCACAGCTGAAATACATGTAGATTGAAGAAATACCTTCCTTTATTTGCTCTGAAGCCAATCCCTGCTATTTTCTATCTCTCCATGTAGAATCTTGAGTTAGAAACTCATAGGTCTTAAGACTGTTTCAAATCAAATAAGGGTTAGAATAGCTCATTCAGTCAGTTTCTCTTACATTAACACAAGGTTGTATTTTAATTGATACAGAAAAATATCAGCGAATCTCTTCTACTGTGTGTGATCAGAAAGCAACAAATACTTTAATGAAATCCAAAAGAAAAAAGAAAGGGCAGCATAGTTACATACAAAAGTAGGGAAGGAACATCACTTTCATACTTTTCAAGCAGCCACTCTACACTTGAAAATAGGGTTGCTCCTTTTCTTCCCTAACTCATTTTCAATAGCAAAGAATAGTTCCACTGTGTTAAAAAAAAAAAAAAGCCTTTGTGTTAGATGATTGCTTCTGGCCAGCAGAATACTCCTCAAATTGTTTCATCTTCCTGAAGACTTCCAGAATGTGACCAGAGGACAGTGGAAGACAGGTTTGTGCACCTGAAGGCTTCTGTCTACAACCTTTATCTTACCACTCTTGATTCCTGAACAGAAGTAGCCAGGTTTGTGGCTGATTACACCATCAAACTCAGCAGTTTTTCCTTGTAATTGGATCTGCAAGATTCAGCTTGTTATACCATAATCTGGATTTTTTTCACAGCTAACTTGAGTGCTCCTTGAAAAACATAAAGCCATGAATTGAAGGATCTCATATGACAAATTATTACAAACCTGACTGGCTCCCTGTAGTGCCACCATATCCCTTGAGTATCTAAACCAGCTGGTCCAGGGCAGTGTCCACCCTTCATGCTTGTCGTAGTGAGGCGAAGAGAATAACACAAGTGCAGTCTGCTTCAAAGGCAAAATAAATGTACCTGTTGGCAGTAACGGCATTACTTATCAAACAGAAGGAAACGAAAATAGATAGTAATAAATATAGACGAGAAGCTAATGAAGTTCAATAGCGATAAATAAAGCTAAAGACAGTAGAAAAATTAGTCTTGACCAGCAGACCTTAAGAAAAGTTTTTGAGGTGTATAAGACAGGGAACAAAACCACTTAAAAATTTAAACTATATAGTCCTGTTACTGTATGTCAATGGTAAACTATTACTGATACAGAAAAGGTAAATGTGAAAATGGTCTCTTCTGTATTTAGAAAGCAGCAAGATACTGGTTTGTGTGTGATGGTTGACTTGTCATATGAGGATAACATAGAACCTTACAGTCCTTCCTATAGAAAGAGAATGCCAGATTTCTGCTAAAGGGAAAGACCAATTTAGGGGCTTTTTCATGAAAATGTGCAGGAAACTTGTACCAAGAGTCCCAGAAATGATGGCTGACCGTTATTGCTCAACTGATACTCATCTCAGAAGACTGAGAAAACTCAGAAACCTGGAGGAGCACTGATGGCTGCTGGTTGAGGAAAAGGTCATGTAGGGAAATCTGAATGTAACTAGCATCCCTTCTACAAAAAAAACCCCGAACCAACCAACCAACCAACCATCAACCAAAACAACCCACCCCTAAAACACAAATACAAACAAAACCCTTATCAAATAAATCCAGTTTTGTTCTTAGACAAAGTCAGAATTGTGATAAAAGAGGTAACTGCACTGATAAAAAACACACAGAATTGATAAACTGTTTGCTTCAGTCTAACATGATTTATGAAAAAGAAATGGTCCGAATTAAATGGCCTAAAAGCTGCTTAACTGATAGGCTCAAAAATGCTTGGAAAGCAGTTGTTGGTCAAAGCTTTCTCTAGGGACATTCCGCAGGCATCGGTAGCAGGAATAATCTTGAAGGACATGTGCAAGTCATCGCTCTCATTTACAGCTGGCACCAAGCTTGCCAAAGGAGCAGTGATAGAGCAAGGCAGAGATCCGATACAGCCTGGCTGCTTCCGCAAGACGGGCCAGTTCATGCAAGCGTCTCAGCGCAAACACAGAACCCTGTATTTGGAACCGACACGCAGAGATCGTGCCTAAAGGGAACAGCAGACCCGCCGGGGGAGCGGAGTTTCTGGATCACCAGGGCAGGCACCGGACCTGGGCCCCTGAGGGTGCGTGCCCGCAAAGGGGATTGAAAGGAAATATAAAAGAGTGTGGTGTAAGAGATGGGAGTGACACCTCTCTCCGTAGCCCTGGGGAATCCAACAACAAAATATTGCTGGACCTCACGCCTATGCTTTACACCGATGTTAAAACTGAATAGTTGAGGGTGCAGAGATGAGCCATGAAGTCTTCTGAGCGATGGGTAAGAGAGGTTTCCTCATACTGGCTGCCTTAATGAGAGCAGCCTTTGGGGCTTATAAATAAGAATTTGGTAAAATAGCATGATCTGAATGCATAAGAATTTCCCTCAGGAATAAAAAAAGATTTCTGAAGGGCTTTTTAATGGAGAAAAAAAAGTGCTCTAGCAGAGTAAGCCTGAGACTTGGAAGTCCTCACGTCGGTGGGTAGTGAACCGCAGAGCAAACCCACCGCCGGGCTGCTTCACGTTTCGACGCCAGCCCACTGAGGCCAGGTGCCTTTCTAGGGAGTGCGAGAACTCAGGTACGGACTCGATACAGAGGCAGCGGGTGGCAGAGGGTGAAACGCCAGGCCCCGGGGGGGACAAGCAGGACGATGGGTCATTCCCCCTTTCCCTCCCGCCTCTCTCCAGGCCCTGCCCCCTCCTTCCAGCGGGCGGCAGCCGCGGGCCGCGGGCCGGAGCCGCCGGGGGCAACCCGTCATCGGGGCGCTTCTCAGGCGGCGGTCGCTTTCCCAGGAGGGAAGGCGTCTCCTCCCCGGGGAGGAGGAAGATCCCTGGGCCCGCCGGTCTCCCGGGAAGCGCCGGGAGGCTGCAGCTCTCGAGCTGGAAACCTGCTCCGTGCGAGCTGCTTCTTGCGTCCGCCTCCCAAACCCGCTGCCGGGAGCTGGGGAAGCCCCCCCGCCCCCCCCCCGGATCATCCC
>VXBL01003315.1:0-39365 GCA_013400195.1 Aramus guarauna
TCAACCCACGAGTTTCTCACTTTAACATGTCCAGTTCTCTCTCCCATGGCGGAGGGGAGTGAGCGAGTGGCTGCGTGGTGCTCAGCTGCTGGCTGGGGTAAAACCACGACACTGGTATTATCAGAAGTAAATTACTTCTGAATTCAATTACAGTTAATTATTTTTCCCTACTTAATTACCTAACAATTTTTTTTTATTGAGTGTTTAATGATTACCTTAGTTATCATATTTTTTTCTTGCTTTCTTATAATTCACTGCCATGTTTTTTTCTCCCTTTTTTTAAAGAGAGACCTAATCTTTGTCCTTACAATACTAAAGGCAATGTGAGCTTCGACACTGACTTGAGTAAGTGGATGACTAATGCCATGAATGCTCTAACAGAAAACAGATCCCATTTGAATCTTTCTGGATTTGATTCTGTACTGTGCCCTGCTAATTTGTGGTTTATAATTAATTTTCTGAATATTAACATTTCTGTGTATAAAGACACAAATGAAACTTAAGTTCATTTAATAGAAAAGTTAATTGGTTCTCACTGCTCTGCTTTCCGCCACTGCTTGTGCAAATGCATCTATAAGAAAACATGTCTAAGGATATGTATTTGTATAGGAATAGATATGTGTATGTATATATACATACATGGGAGTGTATGTATATATGTGCACGTATATTCATATAGATACCTTTTCTCTAATGCAAAAAAGGATTAATGTAGTTGGATAATGGTGTACCTACCCATTTGCTCTGCAATTACCACTCTGCAATATTGTAAACAAGGTAAACAATACATAGAAATATTGAAAGTAATTTTTTAAAGTATCTGTTAAAGTCTGGTTTTAACCAAACACTATATTTATAAATATATCCTGTGCAGTAATAACAATATTATTGTATCTTCATTTTATAATGTAGTTGCACTTGTAACTGGTTAAATGATTTAATGAGTTGCAATGATTCTACAATTAATTTGACATTTTAGGGTTTTTTTTTTAGGTCATTGTATTACTGAACTGGAAAAAAAACCTTATAAACATTATTGTACTTAGAGAACAGTAAAATAAAAAATTAAAAGTAATCATATTAAAAGTGTATTTTTCTATTTCCAGAAGACACAGTGGAAAACAGAAGCCTGTTGGAAACTATTATTACCTGTTGTGGTAATAAGGGAGTTTCCAGGGGTTTTTTGGTCAGGTTGTTTTGGGTTGGAATATTTGTATGTTTTTTTGTGTTTTATTTTATTTTGGTTTTAGTGTCTTGTAGGTGAATGTGGGCCAGGAAAGCATCCTTCAGCAAATCAGTTTCTTCTGCCTACTTTCCTCTGGACTGGATTGCTCTACTCTCTTTCAAAGGTTCCTCTCTGCTATGTTTCATGAATTGATTGTGCTACAAGTCAGTTCTTCACACCTCTTTCCAATGGTCTTTGCATTTAGCTCTCTGCCTTTTGTTTCTGTCAGAGCAGCATTGTTGTTTCATAGAAGCATTTAATTTTCTCCTTATATGTCCCTTTTTTGTCTCACTCGTGTCTTGTATTTTTCCTGAAGTTCTTTTTGAATGCATCAAATATATAAAGGAAATATTTAGTAATACATTTGTGTAGATTAATTAAAATGTTTTTAATAGACTTAGTTTTGCCCAGAAAAAGCCTAATTTCCCTCACAAATAGTCTATGAATAGCTGCCATGTGACTGGCTGTAGAGAAACAGATAACAGCTAAACAGAGAACTATGAATGAATACTATAAATCGGGAAAACAAGCCTGTTATTTCACCTGGGCTGAAAGGATCCTACAGAAGGTTGTTTTGTAGTAGTCAGTGTAACTGGTACTCCTCTTCTGCACTGGTCCTCAGAAGTGAGTGACAAAATTTTGGGCTGATATTCTTGCAAGGGGAAAAAAAAGACAACTGTATTTTTCAAAAATTATTTTCATGTAACCATGGTAACAACATTTTGCTACTTCTTTAGCACTGGAAATTGTAAATGGGGGGCCACTGAGAAATGGAAGTGAAAGAGCCTCACTGCTGGGAAACCTGCAATCATGCCATCAGAGTACTAGAGCGACTGAAGAGCGACAAAGTGGTGGCTGCTTATAGTGTACCAAATTGTAGTCACTGATGCATTTCACTTCAGATTTACAAGAAACATGAGAGAACACAGCAAGCAAAGAAAATCTTAACTGCTTCCTTATTCTCTTTCCTGTGTTCATACAGCCTTCTCCAATTCATGCAATTAGCGTATGGGTTATTTTACAGAAGCTTATATACACAGCTGAGCATAACTCACACAAAAGTGCGGCAGATTGAATTTGCTATCAAACCAGCCAGCAATCAAATTTTCAGAGGGATTGCCTAAAAATGTTCAGGCAGAGAGAGTGAATGTGTTAGCATATCACATCCATTGGGAATACAATTTTATATGCCTTGCCTAGAAGGTTTTAGGTATATTTCCAAGAAAGTCTTATCTATTTTTCTCAATTCTTTTGAAATGTTTGTGTTATACATAAGTGTTTTTTACATAAAAAACAGCCATCAGCAGTAGTGACAATGTGTTCTTAAGCGTATCTTGAAAGAAAAGCAAAAAAGAATAAAAACATGAAGTGCTGCTAGCTTTAAAAACACCTGATTACTCAGTTTAAGGCAGTAAAAAACAATCTTATAGACATCTACACTCATCTTTTATCAAGGAACCATCTCTTTAGCAGTTTATCTTTTCATATAGAAACCTTTCCACCTTTAGCTTAATTGGAAAGGCCTATTGATTTACTTAAAGTCTAATGTAGTAGTCTGATGTCAGTTAGGTACCAATAAACATGTTTCTTAATCAAAGCCAGGGACAACTGTAACCAGTTATTTAACATATACTATACATCCAGGTATGGTCAAAATATACTTAGGGCTTAATGCTTCCTATAAGTAGGGCAAAATATGAGATTCATATATCCCACCTTTGAGATGACATAGTGAAATTTTGCTTAAAACTATAGGCAAAGAACCAATGTTGATTCAGTCAGATTTATCAGCCCTTCCTGCAGACAGATCTGCTGCACCAGTCATACGGAACAGCAGGGAATCATGCTGTGTGAGTTGCCTAACTTGGACTTCATTGTTTAATAAGCTCGTACTGATGCAATTGTGATGGGATAGAGTTAATTTTCTTCATAGCATCTAGAATGACTCTAAGTTTGTGCTGAAAACAGTGTTGATAATACAGGGATGTTTTCATTATTGCTGAGTAGGCTGGGGGTGCACAAGAAGTGGGGAGGGGACACAGCTGGGACAGCTGACCCCAACTGACCAAAGGGATATTCCATACCATATGACATCATTCTCCACATATAAGCTGGGGGAAGAAGGAAAGGGGGGGACATTTGGAGTGTTGGCATTTGTCTTCCCAAGTAACCACCATGCATGATGGAGCCCTGCTTTCCTGAACACTTCCCTGCTGATGGGAAGTAGTGAATGAATTCCTTGTTTTGCTTTGCTCATGTGTGGCTTTTGCTTTAGTTATTAAACTTTCTGTGTCTTAACCCATAAGTTTTCTCACTTCTAGCCTTCCAATTCTCTCCCCCATCCCACTGTTGGGGGCAGTGAGCAAGCAGCTGTGTGGTGCTTAATTGCCAGCTGGGGTTAAACCATGACAAAACAGCATTTTCTATTTGATTTATTCTTATAAAAATGCAACTGAATTTTTAAGAATTTCACTCCTGAGATGATGTTGAACATACAGTGCAAGTATTGTACATCTCCAAGGGTATCTAACTTGTCATCTTTGAAGCTGGATCTTAGGGAAGCATATCATAGCACCTTCTTTATTTACTGATCTTGTACGAACTTTTGTACAGTTCTTTAAAAGATGTAAAGTGTCTTAAATGAGACACATAGATTTCCATCTCTATTTCAAATACTTTAGTATAAGTATTTAACTGCATAGTTTGACTTCTGGGAGACGATGTATAGGTTGTTGGTTATCAGAGTGTAGTGAGCAGAAAATAGTAAGATATGACTAAAATTATCATTCTAGTATTTGTGACTTACACCATCAGCTGGAAAGTCTGCTTGAGATCCCAGTTTCAGGCTGGAAGCCAAGAAGCATAAGGCAGTACATACCAAGTAAATATTTTATTGTTGCTACCCAAGCTGGGTGCTGGCGGAAAGCTGTACCCTCACTTTGGAATAAGTCTTGCAGTCATCACCTATACTTTTACTTACACAGCTTCTAGTCCAGTGCTATCACAGAATATTTTTCAAATGATGTCCAGGGCTTTACATAATTCTCAGTATACATATATACTTGTCCATGGTAAGGACAAATATAATGTCTCTCCACACCATTCCCTGCAAATATATCTCAGTCACTAAAATTAAGAATCTTTTTTCTCTTCTTCAGAGAAGAAAACAACAATAACTTGTGACATGGTGAGATTCTTTGAATCAGCCAAGCTGAGAGTCCAGAATTCTTATACTATTTTGCTTAACGATACATCATCCACAGACTTTAGTTTCCTCTTGTGATTAGTTTTACTGCAGCAGTATTTATATTCTGGCATACAGACTGCCTTGGAGGATTCTTGCCATCTGTTGGCTTATTCACATGTGGAACTCTGCTTTGGATTGTATTTCATAATGTTATAATACCCAAATGTGTAGATTCTAAGCATATCACAGAAGTTTGGTACATATATGAAAAAAATATTTCATTTTTATATATATACATACACATATTTCATTTATATAGGTATATATAAGCCTATATAAATTAAATAAATTTTATATATATATGTATGTATTCTATTTATTTGTAGTTCAAATGATTTGTTATCTATTAAAAATTGCTTAATCCTGGAAGTAGTTGCCACTTAGTTGAAGAGATTAGCCTAAAGCTGTCAAGACAATTTAATATATCTCTTAATGATACAAAAGGATTCTCATTGTATTCCTATGGATACTTTCCTTACCTTACCCAAAGGAACATCAAGCTTCAAATTAACATACGAGTTATTCCTTTAATTTTATTTACCTGAAAATATCACAAAACAAGCACATACCAGTTAGTGGTTTCGTCTACAACATGTCTATAT
Source organism: Aramus guarauna (assembly GCA_013400195.1). NCBI lineage: Eukaryota > Metazoa > Chordata > Aves > Gruiformes > Aramidae > Aramus > Aramus guarauna. Next base: position 5,075 of record VXBL01003315.1, read on the forward strand.
GTGTACTTTCAATATCAGATCCTTATCTCTGTTACAGAATTTGAGCAGGTTTTCAAAGAAAAGCTACCAAGCTCATAAGGTAGTTGTAAATGGATACTTGATAAGAAATGCTAAACATTAGAATTACATAACAATTTCTCTATGTTGTAACAAAGAAATACATAATTTAGTCACATATATTTTATGTTCCAACTTTCCATTCAATAACTGAAAATAGCAATACCTAAGCCAGATCCACTTCTCTATAAAACAGCAACTCACTTCATTGTTATTTAAGCATGTATTTGATTTTATGTATAGTTATATAAATAAATAATTAAATGATATGTATTTTGATATATATATAAGCACAGAATCACAGAATCAGAGAATGGTATGGGTTGGAAGGGACCTCAGGAGATCATCTAGTCCAAATACCCTGCTAAAGCAGATCACCTACAGCAGGTTGCACAGGATCACATCCAGATGGGTTTTGAATATCTCCAGAGAAAGAGACTCCACAAACTCTCTGGGCAGCCTGTTCCAGTGCTTGGTCACCCTCAGAGTGAAGAAGTTTTTCCTCCTATTCAGATAGAGCTTCTTGTGTTCCAGATTGTGCCCATCACCCCTTGTCCTGGGCATGACTGAAAAGAGTCTAGCCCCATCCTCTTGACATCCACCCTTTAGATATTTATAAGCATTGATGAGATCCCCTCTCAGTCTTCTCTTCTCCAGGCTAAACAGACCCACCTCTCTCAGGCTTTCCTCATCAGAGAGATGCTCCAGTCCCCTAATAATCTTTGTAGCCCTCCACTGGACTCTCTCCAGGAGTTCCCTGTCTTGCTTGAACTGGGGAGCCCAGAACTGGCTACAGATGTGGCCTCACCAGGGCAGAGTAGAGTGGGAGGATAATTTCTCTCAACTTGCTGGCCACACTCTTAATGCACCCCAGGAAACCACTGGCCTTCTTGGCCCCAAGGGCACATTGCTAGCTCATGGTTAACTTGTTGTCCACCAGGAGCCTCAGGTCCTTCTCTGCAGAGCTGCTTCCCAGCAGGGCAACCTCTAACCTCTACTGGTGCCTGGGGTTATTCCTCCCTAGGTGTAGGACACTAGGTGCACTTACCTTGTTGAATTTCATTAGGTTCCTCTTTTGGCCAACTCTCTAGTCTGTCCAGATCTTGCTGAATGACAGCGCAGCCTTCCGGTGTGTCAGGCACTACTCCCAGCTTAGAATCATCAGCAAATTTGCTGTCCCTTCATCCAGGTCATTGATGAATATGTTGAATAAGACCAGACCAAGCACTGACTCCTGGGGCACACCACTAGGTACAGGCCTCCAACTAGACTCTGCAACACTTCTCACAACCCTCTGAGCCCTGCCATTCAGCCAGTTCTCAACCCACCTCACTGATCACTCATCCAACTCACACTTCCTAAGCTTGCCTATGAGGATGTTATGGGAGACAGTGTCAAAAGCCTTATAATATATATAACTTCTACTGCAAGGAAATACTGCTATATTTGATGAAGGAAAACCAAAGATGGCAAAGTAAAAAAACCAAAGGAGTCTGCAAGTATCATTAACTTCTTGTGCACTCTCTTAAGAGCACACCAAGTTTTTGTTGCTGTAGAGACTGAAAAAATATTTTTGCAGGATGTCCAATTATGACATGTTGTTTTAACTAATGCAGTACCCCTATATTTTCTCTTTCCATTATTTTACTTCTGTACAAAGATGTTACAAATACATTTTTTTACCTTCCTGATGTGAAAAAAAAAAAANGTGAGAAGTTGTTGTGCTTCCCAATAAGATTTCTTGTTAAACGAGCTTCTGACTCTATGTACTCAACTGTGGACTCTCAGAAATCCCTTTGATCTAGAATTAAGCAATTGGCAGGGGTTTTCAGTCTCCAAGGCTGCAGCATGTCTGTAAGCATGTGAAAGAGTTTGTTCCTGACATCATTTCCTTCCACAGTAACATACGAGCTGTTGCTACCAGACTCAAATGCATAAGACATAGTCACAGATTTTCACTCCATTGAGTAAAGTCACTAATTTTAGTTCTTCTAACTCATGGATGTCTGTGCAGAACTTTATTCTTCAGTGTAGTCATGCCTTCTTTCCTGATGTTAGGCACCTAGGTTACATTATTAACTTGAACCTTCTCCACTGATCCCCCACACTGCATGCTTACTAACATAGTACTTTTACAAGGTACTTCGCAAGACAAAACCCACAGCAGGCTGGGAGTTAGACTGTTTCAGGAGATATTCCTGCAGGCTCCAGGTCCTGCCTCCTCTCTCTAGCCCAGTCCCATGACAATGCTTCAGCCAATGTTGTAACTGTGTTATTTATTACTCTGTTATCCCTCATCAGATAATACCCTCTCACATGTGATGTACACCCTTGACATCACAATTTGAAAGCCCAGATATAGTAATTACCTTATTATCTTGCTCATATTATAAAGATATATAAATTCTTATAGAACTTTAGCAAATGGCTAAAAAGCTGAAGGTGGAAAGACATGATCACAATAAGGCCCAGGGAAGACCGAAACAGTAGTTGTGTACATTATATGAGGTAGATAGTGAGGTAGGAAACAAACAAACAAACAAACCAAACCAAAACCAAAACCACAACAAACCAAAACAAAAAAAGGAGGAGCTCCTGATCACAAGAATATTCCTGTATGCCTACAGGCAGACATGAGGCTGGCTTGTCATTGAATTCAAGTACTATGCTAGTAGGACTGTGCAAAATTAAACAGAACTTTGAAAAGGCTTGCGCAAAAGTAAGGTTTTGGAATACATTTATCATAGAATTTGAATTTGCCACTTGCNTGCAGTACCCCTATATTTTCTCTTTCCATTATTTTACTTCTGTACAAAGATGTTACAAATACATTTTTGTACCTTCCTGATGTGAAAAAAAAAAAATTAAAAAGTTTTCAAGAAACTATAAAATATCTTTGCTGTTAGTTTTAAGTCTAATAAACCTATCAATACTCTAATCCCAAAATCTTCTGATGTAGACTTCTATTTGTCCTATATTTGTCTAAAAATATAATTCATATAAGATAATTACTCATCAATACATACAAAATTGTAAGGTTAATGTATTCCTTAGGAACTTTGAACTACTGGTTTGCAGCAAATTTGTAGTCCATTAGCAACAGTATCCTCTGGCAATAGTTGACGCTACACCATGGGGGGTACGAATACTATTTGCAGCCATCTGACATAGTAGAGAAAAGGAAAGGGAAAAGGGAAAAGGGAAAAGGGAAAAGGGAAAAGGGAAAAGGGAAAAGGGAAANTAGTACTTTTACAAGGTACTTCGCAAGACAAAACCCACAGCAGGCTGGGAGTTAGACTGTTTCAGGAGATATTCCTTCAGGCTCCAGGTCCTGCATCCTCTCTCTAGCCCAGTCCCATGACAATGCTTCAGCCAATGTTGTAACTGTGTTATTTATTACTCTGTTATCCCTCATCAGATAATACCCTCTCACATGTGATGTACACCCTTGACATCACAATTTGAAAGCCCAGATATAGTAATTACCTTATTATCTTGCTCATATTATAAAGATATATAAATTCTTATAGAACTTTAGCAAATGGCTAAAAAGCCGAAGGTGGAAAGACATGATCACAATAAGGCCCAGGGAAGACCGAAACAGTAGTTGTGTACATTATATGAGGTAGATAGTGAGGTAGGAAACAAACAAACAAACAAACCAAACCAAAACCAAAACCACAACAAACCAAAACAAAAAAAGGAGGAGCTCCTGATCACAAGAATATTCCTGTATGCCTACAGGCAGACATGAGGCTGGCTTGTCATTGAATTCAAGTACTATGCTAGTAGGACTGTGCAAAATTAAACAGAACTTTGAAAAGGCTTGCGCAAAAGTAAGGTTTTGGAATACATTTATCATAAAATTTGAATTTGCCACTTGATGACCATTTCTGTTAGTTCCACTAAAAATATAAAAGCCTTTTCTCAAAAAGAAAGGAAAAGGAAATGTTTTCTTCCTATGTCCCTTAAAGCCTGTTGCACACAAAAGCCAATAGCTAGGTTGTTCACCTTTGCTGTAGAGAACTTTGCTTTGCTTAATGTGAAGTAGGTATCCAAATGAAATTCTTCCATTATTCCTGCTCAGCCTGCTACAGAAACTTTCCTGAGGGAGGCCAAGTTTGTGAAAAACCTTCAGCAATCATTATGACATAAAAAGACTGAAGGTGATTTCCAAGTTTGTCAGCTTCAATACTCAAATCTAAGTTCTATCTATTAGTTCTATCTATTTAGTAAATAATAGCTGGTTTATGATGGTACCTAGTAGTCATTTTATGACTTCTGACCTTTCTGGTTTTCTCTAACATAAATTTGAAGAAGAAAAGCAAACTGTCAGTTGTTAGCAGGGAAAATTCAGAAGGTCCATATATTTGGTACACTATTAACAAGTAATTTAGCTCTAGTTTTCAAAAGAAGCAGGAAGTGAGGCAGAATACACTTAATATTAGTACTTTATATTTCTAGAGTCAGACATATTAAGAGAAAACTATCACTCCCTATGAAACAGGAAGTATGCTCCATTGCTTGAGCAATGTAAAATGGTCTTGTAAAATGTTTGAACATTTTTAAAAATCTCAAAATTCTGATTCCATGAAAAAATAGAAGTGCACTGATGAGCTAAATCATTTGGTATGGGAAACAAAGAACCTTTTCCAAACTATTTTTTTTTTTTTTGGGGGGGGGGTTTGGGGTTTTTTTTGTTGGTTGTTTGTTTGTTTTGGGGTTTTTTTGTAGGTTGAGGCTGAGAATCAGTTACTTCATGTCTGACAGAATTTATGAAGGAAACTGTGTTGTTAGGGAGGACTTTTGCAAGTCATTCTTCTTTCAACTTGGAGAAACTATAGGGAGAAAACAACTGTCTGCTATAGAAATAATCCCTAAAATTAAAACAGTCTCTAGCTCTAAGAGAAACCAGACTCAAAGAGTATGATTTAAAAAACATATTAGAAATAGAAATCAAATTATATTTACAAAAATTCAAGAGGGGGAGAGAACAAAAATAAACCTTTATTCTGTGCCAAACAAATACTTATACAGCTACAACTGAGCTGAAAGTACAACAGCTATTGTGAATTATAGAGAACTTTTAGAGATTTAATTATACTTACACAATTAAAAAGTTAAAAGAACTGCATAGTGGTCATGAATTGCCCCTTGCAAATAGGTACTAATCAGTCTATGAACAAATGTAATACTTCTAACTAATGTCTTGCATAGCCAAGAAGAAAAGAAGAATTAATGACATCATTACGTTCAAGTGTGTGTAATTTGATATAGGTGATATTCAAGCTCTGAAGTTGTTTATGGGTAGCGAATAGCTATGCAGCTCACCCTACTGGTGTCCTTTTGTTCACAGGTCTTTTTTCACAACTCTCTCTAATGATTTGATCCATTTAAGTATCTTTAAATCATTTCTGTAGCCAAAGTGAATAAAAGAAAAGGTAGTATGGCAGCATGTATTGTACTACATGTGCCAAACAATACTTGTTAAAATAATTTTTAGTCTCTTGTGTATTCTTGAACATCAGCTCTGTTCTCTTATTGAATATAATTCTTCAGATTTTCCTTTATAAATTAAGAAGGGGGAAGACAGCATAAATCAAGGTCTTCTCAATTATCCTCTGAATTTCATGATCCCCTGCATGCTCCATTCAGTCCTTGTCTCAGGTATCGAGATTTGTGCTGCAATGGTGCTAAATGTCTATAAAACAGTCATATTGGGGCAGAGAAGTGGTGGTGTTAATCCAGTGTCCTGTCCCTCACAAGTGGAGGTAGCAGATGCATACAGAATGTTATAAGAAGTAGGTAAGGATAAAGTAGTATTTCCCCAGCATGCTATCTCAACCTCTGAAAAATAATAGCTTTGAGACTTCCAGGTTAACAAATGACATTTTAGTTGATGTCTCTCCTAGCAAATAAGGTAGCACCAGCATTCATCCCTCGGCCTTAGCCCTTAGCATAGCTCACTCCCAGACTTTCAATCTTTTTGATTGAAATAGGTAGTTTCTTTTCAGACAAATCCAGGTTGATGTTCTGGAGATAGTTCACTCCATAAACTACCCCACAGAGTCTTTACAGACAAATCTGCACCAGTTTTTCCTTCTTCTAGCATATGATGGTAGTGTCCCAGTATGTGCTGTGCCTCCACACAGCCCTAGGGGTTTTTTCATGCCACATCCTCAGCCCATACTTCTAAGATTGCTGTATCATTTCTGATACTGGTACTGTATCATTGCTGGTACTGGCTGGGGTAGGGTAGAAAAAAATGTCTAAAAGTTAATAGTTATCTTGGAGCCTATGGAATACTGACTGTGTCCTTGAAGAGACATGGGCCTGAGGAGATTCAGTATGGATGTATCAGTCCACTCAAGTGATGTCTAGACCTGAGCTTTGTGACCATGAGTTACTCTGCATTACTTGTTCTGAGAGCCACTGTTCTTTTCCTGGAGAGGGTTCCTTTACTAATATAGATGTAGCTTCCATGTTTAAAAGGCTCTGAAGACTTTTCTTCCACACATTAGCCTAATGCATCTGATAAATGCCAGCTGGAGACATAAGAAAAGATCAAGGGAAAAAAAAAGTGCAAAGTTTATTGAAACTATGTGGTAGGATATGCTACAAGTACAAGGTAACAAGTGAGGAACAAAAGTGTTGAGTTGAGAACTGGATAAAAGTCCATATAGGCGATCCATTACCTTCTGTTAACATGAGAAACTTCCATTATACACTGCAAGTTTTCTATTTATCAAGTTTTTACTAGCTTGCTGGGTTTTCTGATTCAGCTTTGTTTACTGTTACGTTATTTTTATTTTTCTTCTCATTTCTCTTTGAATTGAATAGGTAGAACTCAATAACACAACCCATCCTCAAGCCATCCCCTATGAATGTCAGATTGTGGAATACTGCATAGTTAGAATGAACAATTTAAATTCTCTCTTCTATTTAAAACCAATCCCATAAATGTTTTTAACTGTAATTATTTTTAATCTTCATTGTAATTTAGTATGGATCAACTTTGCAATATGATTCTTTAACCCAAAAGGAGGATATAACATGAACAGGCATTATTACAACAGGACATAGCAATGCTACAAGAGCAAGGAAGTTAATTCTGCACTATGTTACAAATTCTTAACCACTGAGTGGGCAGCTGCAAAATCATGGATTTTTTGGCTAAGTCATCAACATTGCCTTTTGAGAAAACTGCATCTTTTTAATCTGTAGGCCTTTACATAATGTGTAAGTGGGTTTTGCAGTAGCCAAGAGACAAGCAGGATTGCTATCACTTTGCTGTTTGTGTTGGATTGCTCAATGAAGACAGTGAATAACGGGTAGCTACATCTCTACTTCACCAACTGGCAAATTTCAGCACTGAAATTCTGTCACTAGGGAGTGCACTGAGACAGGTCATTTAGGCTTCATAGTAGAACCATAGATTTAAGAGATCAAGAAGAATAGTTAACCTAACTAGTTGTTTAAGGATGTTTGTATATTCTGACGAAAATAGAAGATTTTCCATGCATATCTTCTATGGTATTATGTATTAAAGACATAATCGTCCATGGTATTTATGAAAAAGAAAAAATACAATAGCAGCTTTTGAACATATTATACGTATTGGAATGTGTATGCATTCCTATTTTTTTCTTTATCTTTAAACAAAATTAAGTATGTGCTTTATGTTTTATTCTTTCATGCTTAACTTTTCCATGATGAGAAACAGCTTTGCTTTTCAAATAGACAAGAATATGGATTTTCCCTCTAAGGACCAAAAAATGTGTTTTGAGATCACCATGTTGCCTGTGAGAACTTTTAGTATTCCATGAGAAATGAGTTGCAGTAGAAAATGTCACTATTAAGTTTATTAAATCAGCAAAATATAAAACTGTCCATATCATGATATTTACTAAATAATCTTGAGCAAACATGAACAAAGATTGAAGACCATTTGTAATAGTATCTGGGGAACAATTTAAGAAGAAGCTTAAAATTTGTAAGAACTGGATGCTATCAGAATTAGTAGACCCTCCAAATGCTCCTATGGAGAGCAAAATGTAGAGAAAATGCTGTCCAGATGAGAATGGTGATATGTCAGAGGTCCTAACTAGTGTGTTGTGTGAAGTGAAGGAAAAAGAGAAGCTTTTGTAAGAAGCATATTTTGAAAATAAGGGAACTACTAAATTCAGGGTGATGGAAAAAATATTCTGAAAACAGAATATTCTGAAAACAGAATTGTACCTGCATGTATGTCCCATACACAGAGATATGAGGTCTTGAAATGGGTTGCTGAAACATTAATGACTACCTATTATAGAGGTCTCAAAGATGAAATGTTGACAAATGAATGGGTCTGGTGTTTAATAGTCCATTTTGATGACAAGGAACATCTGTAAAAATCAGATCCAAACCTGATTCTACCTTCCTCTAAAATTTGTGATTATATGACTGTCAGATTATGATTTTGGCCATTTGCCTCCTTTGAGCAGTGTATGAGTTTAAAATATTTTGACCAAAGTGCATCTACTTGCCAAATTATCACATCCCAGTAAGACTAATATTGTTAATGCCCCTCTGTTTTCAAATTCATGAAACAATCAGCTTCTGTTGGCTTTAGCATACATTCTGGTCTTACTCATATTTAAAAAAGAGAGCAAATTCATTATCCAGAGTTTTAGCCTCCTGATTCTTAGATATATGTTTATTCTCCAGCTCTGCATGAATAGACAATGAGGTCATACTATCATAGAATTATAGAACACTTCAGGTTGGAAGTGACTTCCAGAGATCACCAATCCAGCCTTCTGCTCAAAGCTATGAGACTAGACCAATTTGCTCATGTCTTTGTCTAGTCAGGCTTTGAAAACAACCTCACTGGGAGAATTGTTCTAATAATTCATTGTCCTAACAATGAAAAAGATTTCCTCTTATGTTATGCCACTAGACTGTCACTGACTTTCTTACTAGTGTGCTCTCCTGGAAATTGAGGTACACTTGTTTGAATTCTTGTTTGATAAAATCAAAGCAAATAGATCTTGTGGAACATGTTAAATGGAAATCTGATTTTTTGTTCTAAATCTTTTAGGTCTTGTAATAGATTGATTCATAACAGGAAGGTAGATATAAAGGAATAAATCACTGATTGTAAAGATCATCATGTCTTCACCATATAAACATACATATACATGTACAACAGGGAAGAACTTAGATTACAGGCACAAAGAATTTTACAGAGGTTAGAAAAGTAAGCTTGAATTCACTGATTGGGATATGTTCATGCATATTGCCTTGGCGAACTTTTTATTATATATGGAGAAATAGTCTTATATAGCTTCATAAATAAAAGTTACAATAAGGCTTTTAATGTACCTGTTTCCCTAGAGGCCAACTTTTCATTCTGCATAGGATTTAACTACTGCAGTAGGAGTTCTGCTTAAGTGCCAGTTTACTCAAGTTGTCATTATGAAAAGAAATGATAATGTCTAAGTAGAAAGAAAAAACCCATAAATGCTTCACCCAAAGGCTTTTTCCTCTCTCATTAGCACAGTCACCCTTTTCTCTGGTGAAGAATAGCTGCTTTCTGTAAGTGGTGTGAATTACAATATACTTTATGAAAATGGTTTTGCCGTTCATAGACAAACACTGACAAACTGTCTCACATTGGTATTTTCTTGGCAAGAACAGGATATATGTAACCAGCATAATCTTGAGAAAGCAGATTGCAATTCAGTTCCCTGGCCAGAGACTTCATCTACGGCACAAAATATGTGGGGTGGTTGAGTTGTCGTGATGATAACTGCAACTTGAACAATATAACTATGAGTATCATTTTGCTTACTTCAACACTGCTGAATCAAGACAAATGTTTTTCAGAAGGTGATATACAAAACACCTCACATTAAAATTGTTGGTATTTACACAGAAGGTAAAATTAATCTTGGGCAAGTAAGGCACTGTCATCTCCATAAACTCCTAATAGAGCATAAAAATCATGAAGCTGTAAAATCAAAGCCATAAAAGGTATAGATAGATGGAGAGATTTAAGCGTGCTTTAAATAACTAATGAATACTCTAATTTTTGTCAAGAAACCTACAAAAGCTCTGATTTCTGAAGTCAGAAGAGGATATTGAAAAACTGTCACAGGGGAATTGAAGGTGAGGTGTTTATGAAAAGAGAAGCACACCGAGTGACATAAAATCCAAGAGTAATTCACACCAGTCCAGTACTCTGGTCTTGCTGCATCCAGCACCATGAACTCAGGGGAACTGTACACTCACTCTGACTGTTCAAGATGCCCAAGTCCTGCTGGCAGCCTGGGCTTTTACTCTTCAGCCTCAGTCTTCTGCACAGTGGTGGATGCCTCTTTTTCCTTTGCCATGTCCAAAAGGATGGGATTTTTCAGTTATATATTGCTATATAGTGCATACGGTGGCACCACAGATGGATTTACTAATCAGATCTCTTCATGTTTCTCCATATTTAAAGGCAATAAGTGATTATTATTGTGGTCATTATCTCCTGCATCTTGTCCTAAGTATAAGACAGTCCAATTCAAAGCAAGCAACAAAACAAGAACTATATTCTCTTATTAAGGCTTTTAAAAACCCCAGAGTTGTCAAATGAATAAGATTTCTATTTCAGATGTAATCAAACATTTTATGTACAAAAAATTTAATTATTTGGCAATGACTTTGATTAAAATTAGTTGCATTTTATGCTGAAGTCAATGAGCAGTATAACTCTATTGATGAGAAATTTTACAACTTCACATCTCTGAGTTGTGTCATAACTGATCTGAAAATGTTGCACATTAGAAATGGCATTTTTAATTGCTTTAACTAATTTATGATAAATTCCTTCAAAAACATTTTTGAAATTTCACAGAATTCGAAAAAGACTGTATGGAAATGAAGCAAGTTTTAACTATGAAGGTCAAAAAGAGCATTAAACAAGAGACATAACAAACTCTGAAACATTTATATTTTAATTACTTTCCTCAACAATCAAGACTTTATGGACAGATAAATCTCTGGTGTCTGTAATGATGTGGAACAAAAGGTGGTAGTAAGCAGAAAATTCACTTTGTGGCAGGAGTTACAGGTAAGAACAATTGTACCAATTTAAGTACCATAGTGGCATAGCATGAATTTTGTCCTGTTTAACATGTCCTTCTGTACCATCTTTTCCCAATATGCACATCTGCATGATTGTCTTACATCATTGGTACATTTTCAAAGTTCTAATGCACATGTACATATATAAAACTTTGAGATGGATATTAAAACTTTATCCATAAAGAAATATTTTTAAAACACTTTTTTTTTTTTTTCCTTTTTACTGAACATTTAATGAGATTTAACTGGACAGGAATGTAGCTCATCTTTGGTGATAAGCGGTGGAAAGATTTATGAAAAGCTTAATTAATAACATCATTAATCATTTTTCATGCACTTTGGATAACAATCCTTTGTATGGGGTCATATTTCCATCTAAAAGAAAAAAAAAAACAAAACAAACAAACCAAACAAAAAAACAAAAAACAAAAAAACAAGCAAACAAAAACAAACAAACAAACAAAAAAAAAACCAAACCAAAAAAAACCCCCAGAAAATCAATCTTTCAGGGTTTCAGTTATTCCCTTTTAAAATGTGAATAGTTTACTTCAAAACGGAATATATGAGGTTTCTGATAGTCATTTCTATTAGCCACTATAAGATCTCTCAGCCTGTATCAGCTAAAGGTTTAAATTTGAAGTTATGAAGACTTTGTTTGTGTTACACAAATACATTAGCAACATGTTTTTTAAGGTTTTTGAGACTGAATAAGTAGCTCAAGGATGACTAAATCTATCCAAATCCCAGGTTATAATCCAGTGTACCTCATTGTGTAATTACCTGCTTTGATTAACTTCCTCACTACATAGCTAAGGGTTCCATAGGTCAAGTATACTGAGAAATGCTCATTCTGGTCTCTGCCTAGTGCTCCACAGTGATCTGGGTCTAGGCACACAGCCTCTGAATTTTGCCTAAATTTTGCTTTTTCAGCAAAGCCGCACAAGACTCTATGGCCCACAAAAACAATTAACCTGTTCAGAGGAAAATCCAACTTCTGCTTTGTAGTCTAGTGGTGACAACATCAGCAGCCAAAACTGCATATCATGAAGAAATTCATAACTCTTGAAATAGGAGGAGGTCTGCATATGATCACTTTTTCTTTAATTCATTGACAAACACATTATAGAGAATGAAACAGTTAAGATTTTGATGAGTCTGTACCATTTCCAGCCCTACCAGTCCAAGAAAAGATTTTAAAGATATTTATCTTTATTTTGGAAGAAAAAGGTGATCTTTCTATACCATCTTCCTGGCTGTATAAACAGAAAAGACACTTGTCATCTGTGGTAGTGGCATTCTCTGTCCTGTAGTTTACTCACTTTCCTCTCCACTAAGACATGTCCATATTTAAACCACATTGTCTGGCATGGTACCTTATACCATATAACTGAGTCTGTACTGACTTGTATCAGAAGAAGATGCAAACAGAAGCTGACCTATTTGTATACAGTGTTGGAGAACCAGCTTAACATAGCTTTTTTTTTTAGCAAAAATTACAGGAACATGGAAATACACATGTTCATGCTCCTTGTTCTTCGTGATTAATGCAAGATCACCTCTGGAAGCAGACATACTGCTGACTGCCTCAGCTGAGAACACATGCGTATTGTATTATAATGAAATGATGGGTAACAAAAGTGTGTGCTGCTCTTCCTATTAGTCCTACAGCTTTAGTTATTCAGCAGGGTAAAATGATTTACAGACATTACAGATTTTTTGGAGAAAAAAAAAAAAAGATATAAAGAAGAAAATGTGCCCCACTGAACTTCCAGACAGTGATCACAATGGCATCACAATGAGACAGTATGCACTATCCCTTCTCCTCTCCCTATTTCTATGCCATCCAGGTGAGTATTCTCCCTCCAAATCATAACCTTACTAAGTGGCAAAGATAAGTTTTACTTGTGTACTCACTTCTTTCTTAATTAAAATCTAAACTGTTCCAGTTTTTTAATTCATTAACTGCACTGTATATAAACACTGAGTATAAAAGTTTGCAACTTAATAAGAGCATAATTAGTTAATTTCCCAGCACATGACATAGGAATCAAAACATAAGCACACTAAAAAATCTAATAGACAGCTAAGACCAAATATTTCTCAGATTTTTTTTTTATTTTTTTTTTGGTACAATTAACCTTTTTGCAAAAGGAGTAAGCAGCCAAAAGATTAACTTCCTGAATGAAGCATTAAAGTGGATATTTGACTTCTATGTTGCAGTTTTCTTTCCCTCTTGATTGCAGTCCTAACTCTGCATGGCACATTTTTGCTAACCACCTTTAAGTCAAACAGGACAATGACAATCAGGCAAATGTAGATGTCTCTGTGAAATATTTGATACCTGAATTTGGCATGAAAATTAAGAAATGTCAATTGACAGGAAAATGAAGTGACCCATTTTGGCCTATGCAAAGAAATATAATGTTAAGATCTTGTCTAAGTTGTTAACATCCTAATGAAAAGTCACATTTGTCATTTTAGCATATATTACTTAATACACTTTATGTACTGTTGAAATATGTCTATTTTTCTTTGAGACAGTACCTAAAGAAATATCAGAGATCCAGGTACAGAAATAAAATCACTAAGGAAAAATAATAGTAGAAGGTTTTTTTGATCTTCTACTTCAAGAATTTCCTTTCACAAAGAATTAGCACAGGAGATATCTTTTTATATGCATCTAGACTCTTGGGTCATACCGGGTGTAGGAGTAACACTCCATAAAATTAGTACAGTACCACATTAAAACTCTGTACTGTCATAAGAGAGTAATAAGAAAAAAATATGATAAAAAAACAAGGAAGACCTAGGAACTCTCAGTCCTCTCTTGTCTCTGCTTAGGGCGTTTGAACACATGTACCATCTGAAAGATTTCACTAGTCTTTGACCGAAAACTTTTGTTATACCATTGCTTTTTAGATTAAAGATTTATTTTTTTTTTAATCTATCAATATCTGTTCATCCCATATTGCTTGTAAATGGTGCTATACATGTGCTGGTTTTGGCTGGGGTAGAGCTAATTTTCTTCATAGTAGCTATTATGGGCTATGTTTTGGATTTGTGCTTGAAAACAGTGCTGATAACACAGAGATGGTTTCATTGCTGCTGAGCAGTGCTGACACAGAGCCAAGGCCTTTTCTGCCTCTCACCCCGCCCCACCAGTGAGTAGGCTGGGGGTGCACAAGGAGCTGGGAGGGGACACAAGCAGGGACAGGTGACCCCCAACTTACCCAAGGGATATCCGATACCATATGATGTCATGGTCAGCATATAAAGCTGGGGGAAGAAGAAGAAAGGGAGGGACATTCGGAGTGATGGCATTTGTCTTCCCAAGAAACCGTTACACGTGATGGAGCCCTGCTTTCCTGGAGATGGCTGAACACCTGCCTGCCCATGGGAAGTGGTGAATGAATTCCTTGCTCTGCTTTGCCTCCGTGCACAGCTTTTACTTTACTTATTAAACTGTTTTTATCTCAACTCATTATTTTTCTCCCTTTTATTCTTCCAATTCTCTCCTCTATCCCACTGGGGGAGAGTGAGCGAGCAGGTCTGTGGTGCTTAGTTGCTGGCTGGGGTTAAACCATGACAATATAGTACCCAGGAGAGAAGCCACTTCTGGCTTCTTCCTAATTCCTCCTACTCCTCTGTCTGATTCAATGAATCCATAAGGAAAACAGGGAAGGAGAGAAAGATCAATGCTCTTAACATTGCAAACAAATCAAAATAATTAAATTGAGGTCTTTAAAACAGATAGCTTTCAAAATTTTGTCTGACATCTGTCTTGTGGACTTTGATCAGGAATAAAAAGTTAGGAGTTCTTTTGCTTTTATTGATCAAGATGATGAAATTATATCAAATTGACAGAAGCAGGTGGTTGCTATGTCCCTCAGCTTGAATAACACTATATATAAGGCTTCCTCAAACTAACTGCTATCTGAGAAGGAAATTCTGTATTATTTTTTATTAAAAAAAAAAACAAACAAAAAACAAAAAACTCTTAGTGAATAAGCTGTAATCAGCACTTAAAATTTTAAATTATTAATTTTTTGTTCCATGTTTAAAAAAGTATTCTAATATTTTGGTCCATAACACCACATTAATCTACTACCCACCAGATATGCTTTAAGGTATTTTCAGAATCAATTTTCTGATTATGTTCTTCATAGAGTAATTATAGACTAACTCTTTTCTATCCTATTAAAACATTTTTTTATACATTTTTGCCACTCCTAGTTAAAGTTCTTGGGCTCTGCCCTGAGCTGAGAGCGCAGGTCTCAGGGCTGCCTGGGCTCACCTTGGCCAGAGCTGGGCTGAGCTGGTTTCAGCTCCTGCCTCGGGGCCAAGTGCCTGTTGCCTCCCCTGCCTGAGCTTGAGCTCTGCCAGTGCTTTCTGTGGGATGTGCAAAAGCATCATACTCTTTCCAGGGTTTAATTTGGGACACTAACGACTCTTCATAAACTGGTTTTGCCCATGCATGTAATTCTTCTTGATCAAGCTGAAACTGCTGACAATAGGACCCACAGAGTCATTGGAAAGGAGAACACAACAACAAAGGGGTAGATATTAATAAATTTTCTCATATAACAACTTTAATTGTGTTATTAAAGAGACTTTACTGTATTATTTTGGGCTGTAAGATGGTGTAACTGTTATAAGTGAACTAATAATAAGTGTTCATTGTATTTTGATTATACTGCTAATTTTTTATTTAGGCTAACAATAAATTCTTGGCTCTATATAGTAGGTTCCCTTTATCCCATAACAGGAACCTAACACTTTAAACCACTTGAAAGTGTTCCTTGTTATGAGTGTTTTGTCTTTCTTTTTATTTAGTGCTATCCTAATCCTTGAGTCATTGCAAACTTTATCAGTCATTATTATAATAAGTCTAGTTCACCATTAAAATGTTAAGAAAAAAAAAAAAGAGTTATGTGCAATTCCTTGTTTGATGAATTCATTGAGACATATCAGTTTGGTAGTTTTTAGTTAATTTATGATATGTCACGTTGATTTTGTATGGTTCTAACTTAATGAAAAATGCTTTCCCAATTCTAACAATGTCATTTCTTATACATTCATCTTCCAAATTTGTAAAGTAATTTCCCAAACCTATTTTAGCTTGAATTTCACTATGTTTTCATGCAGAAAATGTACATGAATAATGATTATTTAAACCTGAGCTATCACTATTTTTCTTCTGTGATTAATTTAAAAGAAAATCAAATATCAAATTCCCTTCTCATGTTGAATACAACTAGTTGTGAGTTAATAAATTGTCATTTAAGATTTTGAGCATGACAAGCAAATGGCAGAAGAACCTTTCAGTTTTTAACAACCATTCAATCATCAAAGATGCCACAGCTTTTCTCTCTCTTGTACATAGACAGGAAGTCCTAAATACCCTATATAACTGCAGCTCTAAACTCATATGAGATTTCTTTCTCTAAAAAAATTATTGCTGTTCCATCATGTGCTTTATCTGTTAGAACATTTAGCCTTAAACACTTAGGAATTGTTACTTCAAAACAGATGATGTCATTTTATAGAGATAAGTTCCTCCCCTTTTTCCTCATACACGATGTTAACATTCCTGCCACACCAATCATCTCACCAGATATCAGTAAATTCTACTTCTAAATGAATAATTCCAACTCCTCTTGTTAGTTACTGGGACTACTAGTTTCAGCTAAAAGCAGTTAGTAGTACTGGGGGAGTCTCTGCCCTGGGCTATTCCTACCCAGCCACTTACTCACTCTCCTCTCTCAGCAGGACACAGGGAGAAACTAAGATAATGAACTCATGGGTCAAACTAAAGACAGGAAAATTGCTTACTAATAACAGCTCTTCATAGACAACTTTTACAGGCATTTCCTATTTGTCCTGGATTATTAGAAGCATTTTTGGAAACTGTTAAATTTCCTGTAAACACCATTGTCAGAACTTACACTGACCTTACATTATAGTGACTTGCAGTTATGCTTATCCTTTTTTTTTTTTTTTAATTTTAATTTTTTAATTTTTATTTTTTTTTTTTAGGTTACTCAGAATCTATTTATCTTTGCCTGTCTCCAGTTAGGTAGAACACAACATTGTAGTTTTGATTTTGATTTCTTACAAAATTTTCAGTTATTGCTTTGATTGTTTGCTCTTGGTATATGGTTCTTTTCTTCATGGAATCAGAGTTAGCAGCATTTACTGATGTCTGGTTATCCAGGCCTCCTTTCCATCTAACATGTTTGACAGTGTCTATATGCATTCTTTCTACCTGAAAAAAACTTTCCAATGAGTAAAGCCATGTATATGCTTTAGAAAAGTATGTTATAGCTTCAGGCAGGAAAAAATAATTTTAGATCAATTAAAATTGGAAGAGACCTTGGTGATAACCTGGTTCAAATTCCTGCACAAAATAAGGCCAGTTTCAAAATCAGATCTGACTCTATTAAGATCAGGTTTCTGAAGGCTTTGTGCAGTTGAGTTCTGAATATCTCCAAGGACAGAGATTTCACAACCTCTCTGGGCAAGCCTAAACCACCTGTCAAGTTTTTCTCTGTGTCTAATTAGGATTTCCTTTCTGTAGTATATATGAGTTGCCTCTTGTCTTTTTGCTTTTTACCTCTAGGAAGAGTCTATCTTATTTTTAATAGCCCAGCAGATTGCTGAAGACAGCAATTAAAGCTCTCTCTTAGCCCAGTCTTCTTAAACCTGGAAAATGTCCAGTTCTCAGTTACTCTCAGCGCATCATGCTCCAGACTCCTTCTCATTCTGGGGACCCTCTGTTGGCCTTGTTTCTGGTTGGCAACCATTTCCCTGTACAAGAGAGCCTCAAACCGATTGTATAACATGTTTTATCAACTATAATCATTGTTGCATTGCTAATCATCACAATACTGCATATAGAATTGTACCAAAGAAGAAAAATTCTCGTATTGCCTCTTTTAAAATTTTCTCAGAATTCCCATGTCTACCATTGCTGCTGACATACTCAAGCTGCTGACTTAAATACACTGTGTCTGTTTGCTCATGTTCACCATCAACTTACTAACAAGGAAAAATTAACCACTCTTCTCTGGAACAATTTACCCAGTGTTTCATGGCCTTTGCATCCATAACACCAACACACTTGTCTCACCTGCCTGAGAAGTGACCATCCCAACAATAAAATCTCCACTGGAAACCACATAATTAGACAATCAATAAGAAAAAAAAACCCCAACAAACAAAAAAACACCAAAAAACCCAGCAACTCAATGTCATGGCCGCCTTTTGTAGGCTAAAAATCCTCTTATGCCTTGAAAACCTCTCATTTCATGCTTATACATTCACTGACAATATTTTTAATTTCTCTTTGTATATATATGGCTGTTCATGCACTTCAGATCTATTGAAGATACTCTGAATACTCACACTGACAGTGGTTGCACTCACCTGAATTTCTATAGGGTTTTTTGTTTGTTTGTTTCACCAGAGGTCTGGGGAGCTTTTCTTTGTTTGTTTGAAATTAATGTTGTGAGTGATGGAACATAAAGTAGTGGCCACAGAAAAAAGCACTCTACTTTGATAAGCTGTCATAAGACAATCTATTTCAAACTTTGTGTGGGTCAGTCAATATCCCCAAACTAAAATGGTTGCAAATACATTTATATTTCAATTGCTTTCTTTAAAAATGGTAGGAACATAAAATATTGTAAAAGTATGAAGAACAAAGTCGATAGATGAATCTAAGATTTATTAACAAGTCCAGCCTCAGCCAATGTTTTAACTAGCTGAGTCCTAATATTACATAGCAGGTGTAAACTTCTCATAAACTACTTACAAGCCTGATAGAAAAATGAAATTTAATGTTTTCTACCTCTTATGGCCCCAAACACAAAATCAACTTTAATTTGTTACTAAGCAGTCCATGAACATGAGCACAATGAAGTAATTAATCATTTTCATGAAAAATCTTGATCTAACTTTTAAAAACATGGTTACATTCATAATAATTGTTTTATTTTGTGCTATTTGGCTGAGGAGAAAATTAAAATTTGTATAGAGTATCTCTATAAGTCTCAAGGAATATTAATGATCCATGAAGTTTAGTGAGCTGGGTGAGAGGTTTTTTTTCAGATTCCAAAAAGTTCCTATTTTCCCCTAGAACATAAACTTTACAGTATTCACTTCAGTTTTAATTTGTGCTGTATATTTTCTTCATGAACATGTTGAGTATGCATTGCACAACTCCTTTCTTTAGCATCAAGAGTCCCTTAAACTGAAGGAGGAGAGATTTAGATTAAATATAAGGAAGAAATTTGTCACTGTGAGGGTGGTGAGGCACTGGAGCAGGTGGCCCAGAGAAGTTGTGGATGCCCCATCCATGGAAGTGTTCCAGGCCAGGTTGGATGGGGCTTTGGGCAACCTGGTCCAGTGGAGAGTATCCCTGCCCATGGCAGGACGGTTGGAACTACGTGGTCTTTGAGGTCCCTTGCAACCCAATTCATTCCATGATTTGGTGATCTAAGAATTGACAGGGAACTGGTAGTTATGAATTTGCAGCAAAGAAACTGTTGGAGACCTATGCTCTGCTAGATACCTCAAGCGTATAAAATGACACTACACCTATGCTTGGGCAAATGAAACCTTAAGGTCCCTTCCAACCAAAACCATTCTATGATTCTATGATGATTCTATGCATTTATATGATGAGCAATATCTTTCTAATTGTTACAATACCTCTTCCCTTCAATGTGTTCCCAATAGCTTTTTCTGAACTTCAGAAAAGTTCTTTTCTTTGTTCAAACAGTAGTCTATGTACCAAAAAGGCTAAAACTTTTAATGATGCAGACCATACTGATGTGTTATTAACATCTACATTATTCTCCTCCTCTCTCCTATACCTGCACAAGTTCCTTTAATTTCTGAGATCTGTTGGCCGTAAACCTAATAGGTTCTGAAACTCACCAGCATGAATGAAGGAAATTCCAACGCATCTTTTCTGTGGGCAGTGGAAAGAGAAATGTTGCTTAATTACTTTCTAATTTCACTTGTGCAAACTAAAGCTGTAAGGGAGGAACAGAAACCTTTTCTTGCCCAGGCAGCCAATGTGTCCTGCACTTATGCATCAGTCATACATAATCCTTCAATATTTGAGGAACTGCAGTCACAGGATGACTGCTAACCCAAAACTGCCTAAGCAAGAAGAAATTTCCTCTGGAATATCAGAAGGTTTTCGGTTTGGTTTGGTTTAATTTTTCATATAGCCTGGTAAACTTTAAGACTGAGTTACCTTGCTCCACAGACTTTTTAGTCATCTTCTATGAAAAGTCCTTTTACATAGAGATACACCTTCAAGTCTGAAATTTGTTTATGAATGAAAAAGTGCCACTGGGAGAATAAAGATGATTTTTTAATTTCAGATCTTTCCATCAGCATCAGATTATTTCATTTTTTTCTGGTGTCCTGAAAAAGCATTATTTTAAAACTGTTTCATGAACCATTATATGCATTTTCTTATTAGCTTACCATCCTTATCATGACTGCAGGTAGTTCAGGCTGTACATTACTGTACCTCAAAAAGCAGGACATAATTTATTCTGTCCAAGCTCTACCTGATATATTTTTGCTTAGGGAAAAAAAAGAGCATCTTACTCTGGTTCTTTGGTAAACTCCGGTTTCCAGAAAACAGGACACTGAACAGGGCAAATGTACTATAACCATTGAAAATAATGAAGAAAAATGTTCTTTCTATTAGTTGAAAAATTTCAACTTTAGTAATAGAAATAAAAATTACTGATCCAAATTATTATTTTCCTTCTATCCTGGGGAAAAAACAAACAAACAAACAAAAAACCCAAAACAAAACAACAACAACAGTAACAACAGAAACCCCAACAAAAACAAACCATATTATTTGTACAAATTTTTATCAAAATGGAATTAGAATATTGTTTGTTTCATACTGAAAGGGGATTCCATGTTTCTCCTAGCTTTAGCCTGTATTGTACACTGGCTTCTAAAATTTTGTCAGTTCAGAATGTTAAAGTACGTTGCAGTTACAACAGAAAAGCAGGAACATAGGTCCACAAACTTTAGGTCCGCAATGAAATACAGCACACATTCTTTAATGCTGACTTCATGTAAAATGAAAGATTTCAAACTGTTTTTTTGCATATGTGAAGCAGTTTAATTTTTTTGTTTGTTTGTTTTTATATATATTTCCATGGGGCATTTTGATGTTACAAAAACACCTTCATTTGAGAAAACAAACCAAAACAGAAAATTATTTAGAAAATTATTGCTCACATCTGGTGAGCAATGAGGTTCAGAAATGTCTTCCAACAGAATGGAGGACTGAGTGAAAAATCAAATTTATTTATTTATTAATTCCTTATGCTATTCCCATTTTAAAAGTCAAGAAGGATACAGGGAACTACAGGTGGTCAGGCTTGCATCAGTTTCTAGGAAGATTATGGAGCATGTTCTCCTAGAAGCTATTTCCAATAACAGAAAGGACAAGGTTACTGGGAACAGCCAGCAAGAATTTACCAAAAGAAAATTGTCCTTGACCACTTAAGCAGTTTTCATCATGAAATGACTGGCTTTGTGGATGACAGTAGTTGTTTACCTTGACTTTAGCTATGTTTCTTTTAAACGATCTTCAATAGCAATCTAGAAGTCAAAGTGGTGAGACATGAGCAGGCTGTGTGGATTACAAGGTGGGCAAAGAATGGTTTATCCATCAGCCTTAAAAGGCTAGTGGACAACACTTTGAAATCTAACTGGTATCTGGTCACACTTAATATTCCACAGGTATTGATTTAAGATCTTTAGCAATGAAAGGAAGAGAGTTCACCCTCACCACTATTGTGGACAACACCATAATGGAGAGTGTTTATTAATGAGAGGGAGGGTTTCCATTCAGAGGGACTCCAAAAAACTGAAGGAATGAGCCATTGGAAACTGAGGAGTTTAACAGAGACAAATGCAAAGCCCTGCACCCAGGATGGACTGGGAACTGACTGGCTGTTTCACAGTCTTGCAGGGAAGGACTGAGGAATTTGAATATTCATTAGCAGGCTACCCTTATGCAAGTGAAAACTTACCAATTACTGGGCTGAATTAGCAAAAGTATAGCTGTAGATCAAGGGAAATAACCAATTCCCTCTACTTGATATTCATGAGAGCATACCTGTAATAGTGTTGAATTTTGACTCCTTGTATTAAAAGCATGTCAATAATCTGGATAAAATCCAGCAAAAGACCACTAAGATGCTAAGAAAACTGGCACACATAACATGAGGAGGAGTTGAAGATTTGTGTACTCTAAGGCGTATTTAAGGGGGGAGGACCTACCTGCTGTCTTTCATTACCAAAAAGGAAAGGATAGAGAAAAATGGAACAAATAATTTCTGAGAGATGCACAAGGAAAGAACAAGAGGCAGTGGTTACAAGCTGGGGAAATAAATAGAAATTTAAAAAATCCAGTTGAATTCTTTACAATGAGATAGTTTAAAGCCTGTTGCCCAGATAGGTTCCAGAATCTTCATCCTTGGGTGTATTCTGAACTGCACTTCACAGAGCCCTAGGAGTTACTCCTTCTTTGTGCAGGAGGCCTTTGACCTTCATAGGAGCTTTTCAACTAAGAGGTTAAGTTGGTCATTTACAAGTAGCAGAGGTAGAGGTGGGGAAGAAGACTAGCTATTGAAGAAGAGGAGAGAAAGCAAAACAAAGTACGGCAAATGGATTATGTGTGTACTTAGTTGCAGAGGAAAGTGGAAAGAACCAGTTATACAAGTACTGATGTAGAGTTGTGAGAATGTATCATCTGGGTGGATTTCACCTTGCCTATTGTGAGGTGTCTGGAATGTGATTTATGTATGAGTTACTTGCCTCAGCTAGCATTGTGATCAATGGAGATTTAGTCAATACAGCCAGGAGAATCGTAAAAAGTGATTTCTCAGGAAATGGGGAGAACCTCTGTAGGCTGTGACATTTTACAGTTTCTGTGTGATAATTATGTAATCGATCTTTCTTGCCTCTTCCACACTTTACTCTGATCATGCTGTGCTTTTTACCAGTTATGGTGAAACTGTTTCTGTGAGTGCTAAAAGGTAGGATATTTATTCTCCATAAAAACAGAGATACGTTTTTATAATAAATATAACCTTAGAAAAGACTTCTGCTGACACTGCTTTCTCAGTGATACAGTAAATCAGGAATATTATTCCTCTGACTTATATGGTGAGGATAGAAAATATCTGTAGTTTAGATATGAGTCATCTTGCCTAGCTTTAGGTATCTGCAATACTGGCACATCTCACTTCCAGATACTAGATGGATAGCTCTCAAGACCCTGTTGGCTAGTCTCCACAGACTATCATGACACGTGCTGATACTCAGGAAGTTATTGTGTCATGCACTCTCAAAGAAATTTATGTGTTTCAGCTCAATTTCATAGCTATTAAACAGCAAGAGACATCAAATGGAAGCTCTTCTTGTGGAGAACTGAGAAGTCTGACTCAGTATTCCTGGAAAATCTTGCACCCTTACATCTGAGAGTATGAAGAAATTATGAAATTACAAGACTGAAGCTACAGATTCTAATAAATAAGAATAATTACTTGAGCAAGGATGGGAAACAATGTCATCTGTAACAGATTGTCTTACATATATCTCAGTATCTAAGTTTTAATTAAAATGCAGACATTACTTAAACACAGGTGCTTTGTGATCTATGCACATGATATTTCAAAAATAATCCTCTACTCTCAGCAGCAACAGGAATTCTGGTAAATCTCACAGTAATGATTGTCTTGATGTAGGAATTGCTGAATTAAACTCTGACCTACCTTACAGAGGAAAACTATCTATATGATTTTATGGTTATATTTTCCAAATCAAAGGGTTGGCATATCAAGTGGATTATGTGCTGTAATGTTTTCTCCCTCTGCCAATTAAAGTTCTCTGCACATATTGTCCTACAGTTGGCTGAGGTGGTTATTACTCTAGACTCAACCAACAAAAGTAAACTAATTTCTTAGAACTACTGTCTTGGCAGAGACTTGCTATATGAAATGTCCATAACTAATTTCATATCAAGCACAATGGGTTAGGAGTGATCTTGCAACAAGCAGAGGTAAGAGGACTGATCACCATGAATGGTCATGAGCAGCTGAAGTCCAAATGGTAGAAGTGCTTCATTACCTGTGGAAAATGACATATGAAAACAGAATAACACAAATATACATGTCCAACTGCTAATATAATGTACTAAGGATAAATTGTTTGAAAAGTTATACTGAGGTACAACTTCAAAGTTTATTCTCTGACACTTTAGTCTCCAAATTCAAGTTTGAGTCATACAGAGTTATAAAGTTTTCTGAGGGTATCCTGAGCTGGCTTTCTTGCACCTTCGTACCAAGCCTGTGACATAATCCATCTTTCATCAGCAGAAGATTCTTCTCATGTTATTGTCTGAACCAAGAGTTTGGATCAATGTAATCTTGCTTCACCTACATAACAGCAAAACCTTAGCTTTAAGGTTGTTATTATTATATGCAAACTGCTTTTAACAATAAACTGAATTATACAATACCAATGGAAACAGAGAGGGAAAGTAATTTCCTCTTAAACTCCCATTCATTTCCTGTGCATGTAATAACATAAAATTAAAACCTGATAGTGTGTACTGTAGAAATAAAGGAGGACATCTGCAGATTTGAGGCTCTGATTGATCACATTAGAATCTGATTAGGAATTCATAGGGTAAGCTAGGTAAGTTTTTTTTTCAGTTTTTAGCACATCAGTAATAGTAGAGTCAGTATACTCACTGAAAGTGTAAAAGATGAAAGTTGCAACAGTAGAAGTTTGCCTGCTTTATGATTTGACACAATTGTTACTAAATTTAACTTTCAGTTGTTCATTTTTGAGATCTGGATCATGAGGTTTTAAATGAAAATGATAAGGACTGTAATTAAGCACTGGTAGAAGCAAATAAAATAAAAAATGTGAATAGTTTCCCCTACTAAAGACACACTTGGGAATATTATAGAGGCAGCTGGACAATTTATCTGTCTCTTTGACGTGCTGCTGATAAAAGCGATAATATACAATACAAAGTCAATTACTTGCTTATACAGTTCTGAATGTGCCAAACCCATCATCAGAATCACAATTAGCTAGTTAGCACCTTCCCTTACATCCAATGCTATTGTATTTGTCTTTGAGTGATCACTGAACAAACAAATGCACCCTTTTGCATCTGTTCCTAATTTAACTGTTCTCATCTGAAAATCCTAGCTCAACAGGAAAACTATGGCTAGATCCAACAGTTATATTTAGGAGAATAAAGTGAGGATTAGAATTTTAGATGCTTAACTGAAAATTCAAATTTCTAACTTCAGTGTATCACTTCTGAATTGTGGAAGTGTCAAACAGACTGGATTCCCAAGGCATTGCAAATTTTAAGCATAAGATTCTAGTTCTTTAAATTTCTTCTTCGATTTGTCAGAAGTGCCTCAATTCTTACTGCAGAAGGTATTTGCCTGCTGTATACTTTAGCCCAGTAAGAATCCAGGAGATCGCTTTACCTTAGGATTCATTTCGCCAATTTTCTCACAGTTAAGCCAGTGCTGCTGGGACTCCTGCCTGAGCTTGATCTCTGCCAGTGCCTCCGTGGGAAGGGTCTGACAAACCCAGGGGGTCGCTGCCCAGCAAACAAGAGCCCCTGGGGGACCTAAGCCTGGGGAGGCTGTGGGACCATGCTCATACTCAGCTGGGAGGAGGTAGAAGGCAGCAGCCTTGAGTGAGGAAACATTTAGAAACAAGCCAAAACTGTCCCCAGGACCAAGGAGGAAGGGACTCCTATCACTGGTGCTGAACTCCATAAGATGATGGAAATCCACTGGGACACGTCACCACCTTTTTGTTTGAGAAAAACTAATGCTTTTCACATTAAGAATGCCGAAAGTGTGAATACAATACTGGGGAAAAGGCATGGATATTAACATGTTTTCTTGAATAGCAATTATTAATGAGGTTTTTTGCTTATTATGGGAGTTAGCAATATTGTAAATTAACTAATAAGTGTTGCATTCTGATAAAAATTTAAAATATTTTAATTAAGCAAATGACAAATTCTTGGCTCTGTATCTATTGCACGTTCCTTTTACCCCATAACAAGACTCTGACTAATACTGAGAATCACGTTGTCCCACTGTTAACATTCAGATTGCTCAAGTGATGTACATGTGTAAGGAGGCAGTGGTTACAGAGAACATGTTCTGCATTTCTTTCTTTTTTGAAAGAGATCCAGATTTCTGTCTTCCACTTTACAAGAGAAGCATTATCAATCTGATTGATTTTGTTTTCTGGAAGTACAGTGATCAGATTCCCTCTACATACTGGGTTGCAGAGGCAAGTGTAGAATTATCCGCACTATTTGATTGCAAAGAATTTTGAATCTCTCCTGCCCACTGTGCTGGTTTTGGCTGGGACTGAGTAGCTAGAATGGGCTATATTTTGGATTCGTGCTTGAAAACAGTGCTGATAACACAGGGATGGTTTTGCTACTGCTGAGCAGTGCTTACACAGAGGCCTTTTCAGCCTCTCACCGTGCCACACCAGTGAGCCAGCTGGAGGTGCACAAGGAGTTCACAACACCGAGTAATTCTCCTTCAGGAAAAGTGAAGAGATCTCATACCCCAGCTAGTCTTTAGGACACTTCTGTCATTTCTCAGTCATCTCTTTTACTTCAAACATCCTGTCATCCTCTGCAGAATACAACACACCCTAAAAGCAACCAGCAAGAAGCAAAACAAACCTCACATTATTTCAGTCATTTTGAACTGAAAATCTACACACACAGAGGCAAATCAAGTTAGGACCACAGGACTGTCACACTGATTAGGAGGGAATCTTGTTCAAATTCTGTATGGGGTAGGTATGATCAGGCCTCTCCCAGGATTTCTAGCCCCATCACATTCCTAGCTTGGCTGTCAGGGTCTGTTCCAACCAAGGATGCTTTTACACATAAGCTATGCAGAATACTGTACACATGGGCCTCAAATACAGATGAGGGTATCTGTTGAGTTTAGGTGCAACCCAAGTGTCCTTCTGAACAAGGGCAAGAACTTCCAGAACAAGGTAAATTTATGGAGAGGACCCTCATTAGTTTTTCTTGATATTGAAATCTTGTGATCTAGGTTTTAACTTCTTTGTCTCTTAAAATGTAACTAAAAAGTTATTTGAAAAATCAAAATTCATGTTTTTCATTTACACAAAATTGCAAGTGCAAAATTCACATGTTTTCCATTCAATTTATAAGGCAAAATTACTCGGAATTTAGCAAAAAATCTGCACTACAAGATTTAGAGTGACAGTATATGTTTTCTTTTAACAACACATTTTCAGGTGCTAAATAGAAAATAAAATAGAAATAATTTTATTTAACCTGTCCTTATGGCAATAAGGAACAAGTAGAATGCTTGGAAGCTGACCAAAAAAAAAAAAAGTATTAAAGGAGAAATATTTTTAATGATTAATATGCTTATTACTATTCTCTGTATTAGAAATCAAAAATACAAATAAGAAGAATAAATTCAGTATGACATGGGGACTGTAAGGACAGCACACAGAGGAGCATGAACTCCACTCAAGAGGGACTAGAAATTTCACATAGATAAGCCTGTATTGTGGCTGTGATTCATATTGCCTACTTTAGTACATCAAAGCTAAGAGATAAGCAACTCCGAGGGGGAATCTATTGTATCTTAATATAGGATGAACCTTAATTAGTTATCTAGCCTACCTCTTGAGACTAGGCATTCAAGTCCTGAATGATAAAGGTTGGTGAGAGAATGTCAACCCTATGTCTGCTCCTTTAAGTAATAACAAAATAGGCACAACAGATATTACTACTAATAAAGAAGGGATTGTGCTGCTTTTTGCCAGCCCTTATGTGGAAGGGAAGCTTGAAGTAATTTTCACTAATGCAAAATCCTAGCAGTGGATTTCCCCTATATCCTTACAAGATGTCAATATTTTGTCTGAAAGAGACACTGGTGGGGTTTTTTTAGTATTTTGTTGGTTTGTTTGTTGGTTTGTTTGTTGGTTTGTTTGTTTCCAAATGTTGATGAGAAAACGATAAATGACATATTGGATATTCACTGCCAGGGTACTTTTTAGAAAACTCACAATTACAGCTCTCCAATGAAATATTGAAAGTTCTTTTTTAGGGGACTGTTGTAAATTGAAATAATTTGCCAAAGAAGTAGTTGTAAGAAAGATAGAAAATATTATATTAAATATAAACCTTTTTCATAAACCACTTTTAGATTTCCACAGTTTCGACAGAAGGTGGATGAGGTCCATATGAGGAAAGATCTGATTTGCATCAAGTTTTTTGCTACTCACAACTCATAACTGAGGTCAATGAGAAAAAAAATGTGATCATATATATATATAATAATTACCACAATGTAATAAATCAAAGCTTTCTCTAATGTCTCAAGACAAGCACCTAAGGCTAGCTGTTCCCATGGTACTAACCTTTCCACTGTACTAATTGTCCATCTCCCAAGATGTCAATTTTGTGCATATTCTTCACTTTCTTGCACAGATTTTATACTAAATACAGTAAAATGACATTGGTTTTATATCACTGTATATCACTGAGCTGTAAGTCTAGCCTATGTACTTCTGTGGAGGAACTTTGAGAGTGTAATACAAAATTTTTTAATTGTTAATTTAGGTTAAATCCCCATAACTTTAAAAGACATATGAAGTCTCTGATCTTTGTAAAGAATGAATCATTAAAAAAGAGCCATCAGCAGGTCTGAAGACAATGATCCAAATTACATTTTCTTAGGGGGGTCTCAGTGGAGGAAATTAATCCAGACCTTTCTAGGGCATGCTATTTGAATTGGATTCCACAGAGATAACAATTTGAACTTACAATTCCAGCAGAATATAGAGTAAACAGTATGATTTATTGGTGAATTTTAAAGACAAGGCCAAAAGGTTATTAAATCAAGTTAAGTCTATAAGTCGTTTAACTGGTAAGCAGTAAAAAGTACTGGGCATTGTTTTTATCTTTTCAAAACCAGATGGAAATCTGATGATATGCAAATGGAAAGGTATGATAAATGGCAAAATCAGAGTTTGGAAAGTAGAAGAAAAACTTGAAATACCAAACCAGCAAGACACACGCTGGCCTGTGGAAATTCATTAGTAATTTTCTATCTGCTGCTAGAATGCATGCAGAATTAAGGAATGTTATATAGGTCTAAAGAATATGAAGGGTAGTTATTTTAGCTGTGTAACTTAAGTAATTGGGACTTTGTGATTTACAGGCAGCTAGGTAACAGGCTATTGAGCAGAAAATCCATACTGCATCAAAATGAGTAGTCAAGGTATACATCATAGAGTTCTGATATTATCCAGTGACATCATGTAAAATATAATATTATATTTATAAATATATTTTTATTTATATATAAAGTACTCTTTCATACAGATATATAGCATGAATTGAACACTTAGGACATGTAACAATATTAAATGACATTTTGAGATTATAGTAGATATAATTAACCATTTAAAAAGCATACATAAAAGAGTAAATCTTGACACAGAAAAACCTTGCTAAATATGTACAGAGAGATGTGATAGAATACACTCTTTGGATTGGGACAACTGTATTCTGCTATGCACTGCTTGGTCATCAGTCCTGATATTTACATCTACTTGGACAAAGTTATCTGCTCCTTCGGCTCCAGAAAAAATGCCAGAGTATATTTATGATATTTATGCCTACAGTACTCTTATTTCTGGAGTAGACTGGCTATAGCCATAAAGGCACTATGACTGTGAGGCTTAGATATCACTGCAGTTGTGTTTTTGTTTGTTTGTTTGTTTGTTTGTTTTGTTTGTTTTTTTTGTTTTGTTTTGTTTTGTTTGTTTTTTTCTGTTCAGGGTGACTAAAATAATGAGAACTCTGTCATAGACCATCCTTGTTGTGCATTATAGTATGATGTGTCTGTTGCCTACCTAACACCCTGGGTCGAGGTTGCTTGGGAGTTTTCCAGTATTCAGCAGCTGCTTGGATGATCTTAAAGAACTGTATAAGGTGCACATAGTCAAACTAATATGGTTTCATCCATATTGACCATAAGGAAAGTTTTCTGATGGAATCATTCCCAGAATTACAGAAACTTTTGACACAGGAAGAAAAACCTGAGAAAATTAACATACAAAGTACGTGAATGACTGGGGAAATGGGGCCCAGGACTAATCTGGGTTATAGTGCCATAAGGACATCAGAGGAGCTAAAATGGTGTGTTGTTACCCCAATGCAATGACTGACACCCACTTCAGTACTCTTCTAAAGTAACTCCTGAATACAACTTGTAGTGACTTCCGTTTTGAAAGTGTGCAAGAGTGAATGAAGCTGGTCCATGGACAAGAAAATTTTATTAATTTAAAAAAAAAAAAATTAAATTTTTTAAATTTTTTTTTCCTGGTAGCCAGTTTTTGCCAGAGGGAGAATAGCTTCACCTTGGAGTGATGCAAACTTCCTAGATGTAGACTTCTTATAGGCTTCTTAGCAATATCTCAGAGCCCAAGTCGTGTCTTCAGTGCTCTGCAACAGAGATGAAGATGACTTTTCCTGATCTCAAGAACAACTGGCAACGATGTTCAGGCAATGCTAGAGAAGATTTTGTTATGCTAAATGCCTTTTTAATTTTTTTTTTTTTTTAATAATTTTATAAT
Organism: Aramus guarauna; assembly: GCA_013400195.1. Lineage (NCBI taxonomy): Eukaryota > Metazoa > Chordata > Aves > Gruiformes > Aramidae > Aramus > Aramus guarauna. The sequence continues at coordinate 35,993 of VXBL01003315.1, forward strand.
TTAAGTCTTTAAGCCTAAGGTAGAAAAAAAAAAAAAAAAAAAAAAGGGGGGGGGGGAAAAAAAAAAAAAAAAAAAAAAAGAAAAAAAAAAAAACANAAAGGAGGAGAGGGGAAAGAATCAAATTAAATAATGACAGGCAAGAAACTTCAGAGGAAAAAAAAAAGAAAACAACAAAAAAAAACCCCTCTTAACTTGAACAGCTCAAAGTAACCATTAAACAAAACTAGACTCTCTTACTTTGTAAGGAATAGAAAATAGGCTACAATAGATCCAGTCTGCCTAAAAGCATACTAAATACATCCATTTATTATATCTGTAATCATGCAGCTTTGTATTAGCAAAAAATGCTAAAATAAGAGCTCTGCTTGGAGGGCTGTTCCTTTGACATTGAATTTCTCCAGCACTCTTTCTGCAAAAGCTCCCACAGGCAGGTGAAATGAGACTTTCACTTTTTTGCACTTCTGTATCTGAAACTTGTTCAAGATTTAGTTTAGTAAGCTACTCACCTATTAAAGGTTCCTTAAGTCTTAAGCAATTAAGAATTTTAAAATTAAGAATCTTAAGAATTAAGATTTTAGCTTCATGCTGCTCCACCAATTGCCAAAAATGTCACTGTATCTTAGAAAACGTACAAAGCTCTGAAATTTTCAATGGTACTTCATTGCTAAGTAATTGCTGTATGTACAATTTTGAACGGGCATACTCATATTCATACTAACTGCATGATGATTAGCTCTATGTTGATGCCTGGTGGTGGTTACTCAGTGCAGTACAGGTAAGGAATCTGTGCTATTATGCTTGATTAGTTCTGGGTCAGTGGCTTTGGTGGGGTTTTTTCCCTTTTCTTTTAGCAATGCTCATACGTATTTGCGGTTGAGACCAGAGCTTTTGGATGTTAAGCATTTTGATAGTGTCTACTCTTAGCATCTAGGCTGGCCCTGGGTAACAGTGGCCTAATTTTCACTACACTGTAACACATCAGAGACAGAATTCTTCTGAATAATCTAAAACCTGTCTCCAATTAGAGAAACTAAATGATAGAGGACAAACAACCAAATAACATTAGGTTTTCACAGGATATCTTATCTTCCTTCTATGTTCTTGGAATGGAAAACTACTTAAGATCTTTGAAGGATTTCAGTTTTCAGGCTTTTGCCATTCAGCACATACAGACCCAGTGAGGAAAATTGCTTTTTAGTAGTGTTCAGTGTTTCAGTTCCATCTGAAGGTATTTTAGCTAGTGCTTAGTAGTTTCTTTATGACAAAATCAATACATTCTAGTATTCACGTAAATCTGTTATGACAAGCTGCCAGTTGTGTCATTAATACAGTTCATAATACACTAAAATACAAGTAAAATTCTTCTGGAACATCTCAACTAGGATAGAAAACAAACCCTCAGAAAAAGACAACTCATTAATCTAAAGCTTTTTTACTCTGAAAATATTTATCAAAGATTCATTATACGTAAAAATGCTCCAAATGGAAAATAAATTATTGGAGAAATTTAAATATCTTTAGATAGAAAAGCCCTGATGATTTAGTGAGAATATTCTCTTTTCATATATGAGCCATTTAGAGTGAGAGTAGTTTAAGACCACTTTGATTTCATTACATTGCAAGGCACTACATTAACAATCCATTTGGGGATGGAAAATAATTTTAGAAGACAGTAAAATTTAGACATCGTTATTGAACAACAATTACTGACCAATTCAGTATATGAATTAATATTTCCATAATTTCAGTGAGTTTTTGAAATTTTCTTGATGTATGGAGGAGATCCTGAGAAGAGACCAAGTGCCATCAAGTTATGATTCATTACCAGTTCATTCCAGACTTTCACTTCTGCAGTTCTATTATTCCAGCCATCCAAAGGCTGAAGAGAGTTTGTTCATTCTTTTGTTTGATTGGTTTGGTTGTGGGTTTTTTTCAGATCTGTAAAGTTTTAGTCTTTACGTAATCAAGACTCCCCTAACTTACAAAGTTATTACGGGATATACTTTTTTCCCTGATGTTTCCCTTCTACCGTTTATAATTTCTTTTCTATTTAGTGTGTTACATATGATTCTCACAAAACTGAAGTACAAATCTTTTTATTACAGTATTGAACTCTGTGACCTCCATTTTCATATTTATTTAATGGACAAATAGAATATGAACAGCATGGTTTATTGCTTATGTTTTTCATTATTTTCCACAATAAATTAATTCTGACTAAATCAACAGACACTTTACAAATGGTGAAAGTCAATGGTCGAAGCCTAGAAAATAGACCTGTAATTTATGCATATTACTTGTACAGTGTCCAAAGTGAAAACCAGCTTCAGAGTTAGCTTTCCAGTTTCTGTACAGATGTTCAAGAAGGCAGTTGATGAGACAATAGGGGGAAAAGAAAAAAAAAGTGAGACTGAAGAAAATCTGAGGAAAAAGAATTGTTTATGGTTAGTCATTGTGCACAGGACAATGGTAAGCCTACTGGAGCAGCAACCAATGTGACCCAGAGAGTTCCTGAGCTATTCTTTTTAAAATGTAAATATGGCTTCCATCTTTTTTCCTGATTTTTGTCTCACAGCCTTTACATAATTGAGAGATGCCTGGGATCTGGTTTTTTTTGTTTTGTTGTTATTTTCCAGATAAATGAGGTGGAAACCTCCCTCTTTAGAAAAGGTGTTGCAACTACTAGAGTAGAGCCTGAAATCAGCAATTTCTTTCACATCACCAGTGATGAACAAAACAGGTTCTAGCCAACTAAACATTGTATTTTGCACCTGGCTCCAAACCATTGTTTTAAAACTATACTAAAACCAGAAAAAATAAATTCTGTAACTTTATTTATTGAAAATATAAAATCATTTGTTATGACTGTTTTGGGTTTTTGTGGCAAGGTTTTGATAGCAGGAGGGCTACAGGGGTGGCTTCTGTGAGAAGTTGTTAGAAGCTTCCCCTATGTCAGGCAGAATCAATACCAGCCGGCTCCAAGATGAACCCACCGCTGATTAACACCAAGACAACCAGCAATGGTGTTAGTGCCTCTGGGATAATATATTTGGGGAGGTGGCGGGGGGGGAGGGAACTGGCAGCAGGTTTTGCAGCCAGAGAGAGGAGGGAGAAGATGTGAGAAATTTTGCAGACACCAAAGTCAGTGAAGAAGGAGGGGGAGGGGGTTCTCCAAGTGCCAGAGCAGAGATTCCGCTGCAGCCTGTAGTGAAGACCACGGTGAGGCAGGCTTTCACCCTGCAGCCCATGGAGGATGTTGGGGAGCAGAAATTCCACCTGCAGCCCATGGAGGACCTCACACCGGAGCAGACAGAGACACCTGAAGGAGGCTATGACCTCATGGGAAGCCTGCGCTGGAGCAGACTCCTGGCAG
>VXBL01003315.1:45608-68041 GCA_013400195.1 Aramus guarauna
AAAAAAAAAAAAGTAGCTACTATTTTGATCTGCCTATTTGGGACTTCTGGAGAAAAGGTATACAGAACTTACAAGCCTGTAACAGACTCAAATCCTTAGCAAAGCAACACAAAGTAGGACATGTTGCTATGCCATCCACATTCTTTTAAAATTGTTGATGTTCTTGCCCAGTTCTCTTAGAAATCTAGACTTTTATGAATACACATGGCAAAGAAACAGTGGACTTCCTTTCTTCATTATTTTATTTTTTCCAAATTCTGACACATATCCATCTGTGTTTCCATGTACAAAATTTGGTCTGTGAAAACTTTTAATTTTTTGCTTTTTTTTTAAATCCAAGGCAAGTAAATTTAAGTTATTTTCAGCTGAATACTTGTCAGTGTGTCAGGTTTCTTTGATGCACTTTAATAAGATACTTCTTTTAAATTCCAATTATATTGTAGGAAAAAATTGGTTAATTTCCTAATCCTTCTCATAATGCCTCATGCTTGGACGAGATGGCATTTCTGTTCCCTTAAGCTTTGTATTAATTTTTTTAAAGTATCTAGGGAAGGCATTTTTTTTCTGTCCCTGATACTTTTTAATCTATTATGCTATTACACTAAGAAGATTTGCTAATTGTAATGCTCCCTAGGCAGATCTCCTATTGCTGTTCTCACCTTCACAGTAGATCTAGAAAGGGACAGATACTAATTGATATTTTCAAATGTGTCACAGTAACTTGGGGATCTATAACTCCATTTCCAGTTGCTACATAGGAAGCAAAAATTTGTTTCATTTCAAAAAGATTTTGGAGAGATGAGATTTGCAGTGCTTAAATGAGCACAAAAAAAATCTTGAATCATTCATTATGTTGAACATACAGGAAAATGAGATGCTGAACTGACTCTACAAGCAGAAATCAAGGAAAAATGAAGGGATATTGGGTGAATGGATGACAAAGCCAAAGCTAAAGAACATTAAAAAGTTTTGGCAACTGTCTGAGAATGAACAGCATCTGGTCTATTTTTACACTAATGTGTGCTCACATATCTAAAATTTCTGTGGAAAGCTTATGTTTGTAACTAGCCCCACCAAGTTAATTTGTTTAGCAAGGCTTTGTCTTGGGGGAAAAAAAATATAATTTCTAATACACTGCAGTATTTGACACTGTTTTAACTATAATGGAAAGGGTGATAATAAGGAAATTGATTGATTCAAGTTTATTTATAGATTGGTAAACTTTTCACAACAGAGCTCTGTGCTTCATGTTCTTATATTCAGCAAAGGATAAACAAAATAAAAAGCATATGGGTGGATATTTATAACACCGAACATGTACTAAAAAGAATTAATTTTAGCTCTAAGTATTTTTACAATGGGATTTTGTATCCTTTAATAGGACATATTTATTCCTATGAGCAATTCTGAAGTCTGAATTAGAGTTCTTACACTGACTTCAATAAAATCAGTATTTATTATAAGAGATAAATCCTGGGTTTTACATCTGACTTTCTGATAAACTCTGAGATTGCTTTCTTTTTTTGAAGAAAGTTGAAGAAATCAACTTCATTAGTCATTAAATTAAAAATATTCATATATTAATATTCAATATTAAAATAATAGCAAATAATCTGAGATATTAATTTTTACCCTTAATCTAATTCATTACTTAAATATGTAAACATGTATGCATATAAACACAATTTACAATTAGGTTTTAATTCTCCTCATGGTGGCCACACACCAAGACATTATACATTATTTTGCATTTAATAAAATAGGATATTGGGTTATGTTCACAATTAGAGGTTTTGTTATATTTGGAAATATATACAATGCTTGGGAAATAAAGGGAGCAAGAGATGGTTAGAAAGTGAAAAATTAAAGATATGACATCAGCCTCCCTGAGCCATGACAATGAGACAAACAACACATCCTGATGCTGGTTGTACACTTTTAAATATTTCTATTCCACTGTGGCAAAAAAGCACAAAAGAATGCAAGAGGAACCGTGAAGAGAAATCAAACCATGATAATTCCATTAAGCGCACTGATTTTAAGAAAGAGAATTCCAAGCACACTTCATAATACAAAAGGAAGTCAACCATTGCATCATACTTCAGGGGTATGAGATGTGATGGACAACCACGTTAACCAGGATATACACTTACATTATTTCTAATGCTCAGGACCTTGTGGGATGGCTGTCTTACAAATCCCATTGCCTCCAGTACCATGTAACATAGTAAGTGGTATCTCCAAATAACAGATTCCTTCATTTTAAATCAACAGTATTATTTTTCAAGCAGTTCATTTTGTAGGTCAATTCAGGTAGGTAATCGAGTACTAACTAGAGGGTACACCTTAGCCTGAACCTATAACATTCTTCCAGCAGTTCTGAACTTAGACAACCCTAAAATAGCTAAATGGAAACAATTATCTACTTGTTTGCGTATGTTGGTTTTTTGTTTGTTTTGTTTTGTTTTGTTTTTTTAAATAATTGCAAAATCAAACCAAATTCAAAAAGTTAAGAGGATGATACAGTGTTTCTCTAGTATTCTTTTTTTTTTTTTTTTTTTNTACAGTGTTTTTCTATTTTTTTTTTTTTTTTTTTTTTTTCATTTATCCAATCTGTATGGGTGGAAGTATATATCACATAAACATAGACATATACATCTAGGAATCTAAATCTCAGTGTTATCCAAGGTTTAATTTTCAATGTAAAGGATAAAAGTTAGGAGTGTTCCATTTTCTGCCAGTGTTTTATCCATTTGTTGGCATCAGATTCTCAAAAGGTGAAGCTAGCCATAACAACAATCTCTTTCTAATTCTTTAAATGGTTTTCTCAATTTGCCATTATAAAAGGATATCTCCCGCAGTTTACAGAGCATAAATACGTTTTCCAAGATCTAGGTAAGACACAGATGATTTGGTGATTTTTTTTGTTCTCCCTAGAAGTCTAGGAGTACATAAGGTTTGTTAATTACAGGTGATCTGCTACTAGTAAACTTTCTGAAGTGCAGTGTAGTATGAACTATGGTGATGCAGCTATTAAAAAGTTTGGTAAGAAGAAAAGTACTTATTCCTTCAATAGAAATTGCTAATATTAAAAATAATCAGAAATTTTCTCAAGGTAATAATTCTATTGTCTGTTAAATGTATTGTTTATGTACTGTATTGGGTTTGCATGGCAAGGTTTTGGTAGCAGAAGAGGGGCTACAGGGGTGGCTTCTGTGAGAAGCTGCTAGAAGCTTCCCCTGTGTCAGACAGAGCCAATGCCAGCTGGCTCCAACACAGACCCACCGCTGGCCAAGGCAAAGCCAATCAGTGCCTCTGTGATAACATATTTAAGAAGGGAAAAAACAAGTTAGAGCTTTTGCAGCCAGAGAGAGGAGTGAGAAGATGTAAGAAACTCCGCAGACACCAAGGTCAGTGCAGAAGGAGGGGGAGGAGGTGCTCCAGGTGCCGGAGCAGAGATTCTGCTGTAGCCTGTGGTGAAGACCATGGTGAAGCAGGTTGTCCCCCTGCAGCCCATGGAGGAAGGATGAGGGGGTNGAAACTAGGAATGAAGTTAAGCCTGGGAAGATGGGAGGGGTGGGGGGAGGTGTTTTAAGATTTGATTTTATTTCTCCTTGCTGTAGTCTGTTTTACTTGATAATAAATTAGATGAGTTTTTTAAGTTCAACTTGTTTCGCCCGTGACAATAATTGGCAAGTGATCTCTCCCTGTCCTTATCTCAACCCACAAGCGTTTCTTTAGACCTTTTCTCCTCTGTCTACTGAAGGAGGGGGAATGATAGAGTGGCTCTGGTGGGCACCTGGCCTCCAGCCAGCGTCAACCCATCACAGAACTAAAAAGGCTTCAAAGGAAGCAAAGAATCACAACTGATTGAAATAATAGCATATCCAATACTTCTGCTCTATGCTACTCAATAATAAAACTGACATCTTCAGAAATGGGAATCCTGTTTGATGAAGAAACTGAGGATAACCTTACCACGTCTGGTAAGCCATATAAACCATTTTGTTTCTTGTGAGGTTAAGATTCAATGCATGAATTTCATGTTTTCCTCTTGGGTTGTAATAAGACTTACTTTTCAGTATTTGTTTTTTATTTCAAATGAAATTAATGTATGTAATTATTTCTGGAGGAGGAAGTTTTCATTGCACTGTTTTGTGAAAGCAATATATATTCTTATTCCAGTATCAGTATTTTTTTTTCTTGATTTATAATTCATACAAGTTATCTGCAGAAAGGTAAATTGATTTCTGTTTAGCTGCTAGATGCTGTCATACAAGAAGATTGCACTTTCCATAAGTAGATTAGTAATGAATGGCAGTAGGACTTTTTTTTTAATATATTAGCACTTCAGTGCAACATGAATGGGAAAGAAGCCTAAGAAGCCAATTCTTTCACTGTTCTCAAGCCAAACAAGCAAAAATATTTTAAAGTTTACTGCTAGCAATGACAAAGAGGTTGATTCAAACTTTAATTAGTACTGGCTTGAGAAGAAACATTGCTATTGCTCTATGCAGTTAAACAAATACAGGGCATGTCTATGCTACAAAAAGTGCATTCATTTTTTTTCTTTCTGTCTTTTTTTCCCTGATATAGAACTGACCTAAGTTAATTCCTAGAAGAAAATTACGGGCTCAAAGCCTCATCTGGTTGTTGTGGTTATTGACTAGGCACTTACCTTATTATATGTTACTCCTTAGGGATCAGGTACAGTGGTTCCTATGGGCAGGTTTGTCCAAGCTCCAGAACTGTCACAAAAGAAATAGTAATTATTAGCAGAAATCACTTAACCTCAGTCCCAGTGCTTTCAAGATTTGTGCCTATTGTTTATTTATACCTGAATATAATCATAGAGTCACAGAATTATAGAATAGTTTGAGTTGGAAAGGACCTTTAAATGTCATCTAGTCCAACCCATCTGCAATGAGCAAGGACATCTCCAGCTACATCAGGTTGTTCAAAGGCCTGTCCAACCTGAACTTGAATGTTTCCAGGGATGAGGCATCTACCACCTCTCTGGGCATGTCTCCCAGTGTCTCACCACCCTCATTGTAAAAATTTTCTTCCTCATATGCAGTCTAAATCAACCCTTTCTAGTTTAAAGCTATTACCCCTTGTCCTATCACAACAGGCCCTACTAAAAAGTTTGTCCCCATCTTTCTTATAAGCCTCCCTTAAGTATTGAAAAGCAGCAATAAGATGACCCCAAAGCCTTCTCTCCATACTGAACAACCCTAACTCTCTCAGCCTGGCTTCATAGGAGAGGTGCTCCATCCCTCTGATCATCTTCATGTCCCTCCTCTGGACTCGCTCCAACAGCTCCATGTCCTTATGTTGGGGACCCCAGAGTTGATCACAGTATTCCAGCTGAGGTCTCATGAGAGTGGAGTAAAGGAGCAGAATGGCCTCCCTCGACCTGCTTGCCAAACTTCTTTTGATTTAGCCTAGGATACAGTTGTCCTTCTAGGCTGTGGGTGCACGTTGGTGGCTCATGTCCAGCTTCTGATCCACCAGTACCCCCAAGTCTTTCTCAGCAGGGCTGCGTTCAATCCCTCCATCTCCCAGCCTGTATTGATACCAGGGGTTGCCCCGACCCATGTACAGGACCTTGCACTTGGCCTTGTTGAACCTCATGAGGTTCACACAGGTCCACAACTTGACCTTGTCCAGGTCCCAGTCCTGAATAGATTTCAGGAGTTTTAACAACAGAAGCAAAACCAAATAAAGTTTCTTGGCACTTTGGTATCAGAATTGACAAGAATGCTTGTGTGAGTATCACTTATCTAGTGGTTACACTCCATGTATTTATTAATCACCATGTCTAGAATATTTACACTATGACATTGCATAAAAATTCGTAACAAAAATAAACATTCACCTAGGAAAAAATGGACAATGAAATGTTGATAATTTATGTGAAGTCTAGAGGACTTTTTAAAGCATTAAAAATAGTCCCGAGTCACTGCATTTCTAAAGCTAATGAAACAATGTGTGAAGTGTTTCTTTTTGTCTACTTATCATTTCAAATATTATGTAATTGGTTGCAGAGACAAAAGGTGAGAATGGCATGCTTTGTCAGGTAATATTAAAGTGCACAATTGCAATCCATTATGTTCCATTAAAAGTGAACAACCTGATTCATAATACACTGTTAAGTGCCAATTATTATAAGCACTCTGCTTATTAATTGACGTGCTAGTAAGCATTGCAGCTTTAAAAAAAAATGGAGATTAATTTGGATTGGCATACTGATTCTTTCTGAGGACTGAATATGTGATATGAAAAGGTACTACCATTAAATAAATTCAGTTCCTAGTGATGTTTATTCAAATTCACAGTAAATTACTGCAGTAAATACATACTAATATTCTGCCCTGGGGGGAAAAAATGTGCAAAAATGATGAGAAAAATATCCTTCAAAATGTGCTGAGTTCCCATGGATAGATCCCTTCCTCCAAATTGTTGCCCTGAGTAGAATTACTAGAATTTTTCTCATCTTTCAGTCATGAGCTCAGGTTACCCACTTTGGTGAAGCAGTTTCTCTCTCACAAAACTTACCAGACATTTAAAGTCTGAAGGTCAAATTATGCCTACAGCTTCATCTATATAGAGTAGTTCTCTTTTGAGATAGAAACTTGCTTTGTCCTGTGCCATTCTGTTTGCCTCTGAACACCCCAAGTTTTTTGAAGTTTTATTCTATTACTTGAAATGTTTGCGGAAACATTCTCTAAGTTTTCTCTGCCTGAAGTATACTGCTTAAACTACAGATTGTCCACAAAAAAACCCTCAACCAACCAACCAAAAAGAACACATAAATATTAAAGATAATATCATGTTACCTTGCTTCCTCTAATTTTTCACTAAGCCTACAGGGAAAATACATGCATTCCCTAGAGAGAATCTGCCAGAGAGAAAGCTGACTTGCTTACATGCAAAACATTAAGGTCTGGATCTTTCTACAAAAATCTATTAGATTTAAATAGAAATTAATTTCTCAGAAAAATTTTGCAGAATTTTTAATATCTGAGTTGTGAAAATGCTGTTCATCCTAATTGTATGTTCTGGTTTAACCCCAGTTGGCAACTAAGAACCACACAGCTGCTCACTTACTCCCTACCTCCTGGTGGGATGTGGGGAGACAATCGGAAGGGTAGAAGTGAGAAAACTCATGGGTTGAGAAAAGAACAGTTTAATAATTGAGATAAAATATAATAATGATAATAAAGGTAATAATAAAAAGGTGGGGTTTTGGGGTTTTTTTTGGGGGGGGTTGTTTGTATGTTTGTTTGTTTGTTTGTTTTTTAGAGAGAAATAAAATCCAAGGAAAACAAGTGACGCAAATGAAAAATAATTGCTCAACACATGCCAAATAATGCCCAGCCAATCCCCAAGCAGTGATCACCTGCCCCCGGGCAGCTCCCCCCCATTTGTATTTTGAGCATGAAGTCATGTGCTATAGAATATTCCTTTGACCAGATTGGGTCAGCTGTCTTGGCTGTGTCTCCTCCTAACCTCTTGTGCACCCCCAGCCTACTCACTAGTGGAGAGGAGTGAGAAGCATACTTACTATCACCATCCACATTGACAGAAAATATTTCTTTTAATGGAAAAGTGCAATGAAAAGTCACAGAGGGAGCTCCCTCAGGTGTCTCTTGACATTTCGCAGAGTCAGGGGCAGGGTTTGCCATGTAACAATTATCTAGCTAGTGAGACAATTTCAGTTTTCATAGGAATATTGTGATGTCCCTCAGGTATATTCCTCATTTGTGTTAGCTGTGAAGAATGTAGTTACTATTAATTTTACTGTATGGATACTGATTCAGTAACACAGCTTTGATCTATTTATAACAGTTTGCCTAGCCAGTGGCCATGGTAAGTTCTCAAGTCACAACAATCTAATTAGTGACTATTGTGCTACGTAGCATAAAAATTCCGTGGTTGATGCTATTATTTTATTTTAAATCCAAGTTCATTTTATTCCATAGTGATCATGGATGCAGCTGCACAAAACCCAAAGACTAAGACTTCAAGCGCGTGCCCTGCAGCAATAAAACTTAGTCCCTGAGGTTACTAGAAACTCTTTAAGTAGACATAAAACAAAGGCGAAAATTCATCAGCTGAGATTAGCTTTCTCTTGTTAACTAACAGTTATTATGCATGGCACTTTGAGATTCATTCTCCAATGTGTAACTGTACATAAAGCAAAGACTGATTGAGTGATTGGTGAATAACAAGGCTAAGCTCAAGCAGAGCAAAGTTTTCCCTGAAGAAGTCTGAAAGTGTTTAATGCTTTATTTTCATGTCAAGAAATTCTAAAATGGGAAAATTGGGGAACAGTGTAAAGAAATAAAAAGAATCAAAATCTACATTCATAAAATACTATAAACCTAAATGCAAAAATATTATAATTTACCAAATGTTCTAAACAATCGCCTAGTTAAAAAAAAATAGGGAGAAAAACTACACTAATTTATTTGAGTAAGGGCTTTTCACTGATCATGCAGTAATTGTTAAAGCGGTACAATATATCTAATATGCTTTCAAATCTCTCTCCTCTGGTTTGAGAAGAATACTTTCCTTCTCCATTTCTCTCATGACTTTCTATGGATAATACTTGAACTACAGTAAACTAATACTAATGACTCATGGAAGACTGCGATTTTTAAATTAAAAACAGAAAAAAAAATGCTAGAAGATGTTTTGTACAATCTGTTTAAAAATAATGTTATGGATTTGATCATAAATAAGTTTATTTTAATTCCCTTTTAGTCAGATGTTGAATTATATTCACATTGGTTTTATATCCCATAGAAATCCATCAGGCCATGTATTAGAAATGATGCTGCAACTTGAATTGTATTATTAAGTCCATTTGAAACATCTGTGTAAGTTGCTATAACCTCTAACCTGCAAAAATATTTTACATATTTTTTTTAATAAAAAAGCATCTCAATCTAAGAAGTTAAATGTTTCAGTCAACACAGAAACTAAGCATCTCATTAAGGGATTTAACCTAAAAAGCACATCTGTGATGTAAAGAATTTACAGATGATTAAAAAAAAAAAAAAAAAGCTACAGATCACCATGTCATTTTCCCCAGACCAGAGTGAGGTATCTCAGATATATCAGAAATGGATGGAAGTCTGCAAGATAAAGGGTTGAATCCTATAGCTTAAACCTTGCAATCTTAGGTAATTTATGAGAAATAAATGTATAAGAATTTAAGAGGAGAAATTGAAATTAAAGCCATAAAATTAACTCAGCACAGTAAGAAAAGCAACTGACTTTTCTGTGAGAAATCATTCATGTCTTCATAATTTCAACATTTTCTACCTGAAGGGTAAAGTATAAAATCTTGCTTTCTCCTTTCCTACTCACAAGTGTAATAATAACAAGCAGTTCTTTGGGGGGTGGGGAGGGAGGGGAAGGTACATGAGAGAGCAGAATTTTCTGAACATCTGAATTCATGGATATTTGAATATGTTTTACTTTAAACTTATATTTTACAAACTGAACTCTTCATTTTTGTCCTAGGCAAAAATGTAAGGTATTTGAAATAGAATTTAGGCACATGATAACATACCTATTATGAGTGTCAAGAAGCTCTTAAATTCTTAAGCCTGAAAGAGAAGAAGGTCAGAGGAATGTCTTTCCAGGTAGACAAGGTATAGACTAAGAAAACTCAACCTTGTGCTCACTAACAAGGACAGGCTGGTGGGGAATGTGAAGCTCAAGGGCAGCCTTGGCTGCAATGAAATGGTGGAGTTCAAGATCCTCAGGACAGTGAGAAGGGCACACAGCAAGCTCACCACCCTGGACGTCAGGACTTCGGCCTCTTCAGGGACCTGCTCAGTAGAGTATCATGGGATAAAGCTTTGCAGGGATGAAGGGCCCAAAAAGGTAGCTAGTATTCAAGAATCACCTGCTCCAAACTCAGGAGGGGTGCATCCCAACAAAGAGGAAGTCAGGCAAAAATGCCAGGAGGCCTGCATTGATGAACAAGGAGCTCCTGGGCAAAGTCAAACAAAAAAAGGAAGCCTACAGAGGGTGGAAGCAAGGGCAGGTAGTCTGGGAGGAATACAGATAAATTGTCCAAAGAGCCAGGGATCAGGTTAGGAAAGCTAAAGCCCTGATAGAATTAAATCTGGACAGGGACAGCAATGGCAAAAAAAGAAAAGTTTCTGTAGGTATGTCGATGATAAAAGGAAGACTAGGGAAAATGTGGGTCCCCTCCAGAATGAAAGAGGAGACCTGGTTATCCAAGATATGGAAAAGGCTGAGGTACTCAATGAATTTTTTGCCTCAGTCTTCATCAGCAAGTGTTCTATCCACACCTCCCAAGCCTCAGAAAACAAAGGCAGGGACTGTGAGAATGAAGAACCACACACTGTAGGAGAAAATCAGGTTTGAAACCATCTAAGGAACCTGAAGGTGCACAAGTCCGTGGGATCTGATAAGATGCATACACAAGTCCTGAGGGAACTGACAGATGAAGTTGCTAAGCGACTATCCATATCCATCAATCCGGTGAAGTTCCCACCGACTGGAAAAGGGGAAACATAACCCCCATTTTTAAGAGGGGAAAAAAGGAAGACCCAGGGAACTACAGGTCAGTCAAGTCTTACCTCTGTGCCTGGCAAGATCATGGAGCAGATCCTCCTGGAAACTATGCTCAGGCACATGGAAAATAAGGAGGTGATTGGTGACAGTCAACGTGGCTTCACTAAGTGCAAATTGCACTTGACAAAATTGGTGGCCTTCTATGATAGGATTTCAGCGTTGGTGGATAAGAGAAGAGTGACTGACACCATCTACCTGGACTTGTGCAAGGCATTTGACACTGTCCTGAACGACATCCTAGTCTCTAAATTGGAGAGACATGGATTTGATGGATGGACCACTCAGTGGATAAGGAATTGGCTCAATGGTTGCACTCTAAAGAGTCGCGGTGAATGGGTCAGTGTCCAAGTGGTGACCAGTGATGAGTAGCATTCCTCAGGGGTTGATATTGGGACTGACAATGTTTAACATCTTTGTCAGTGACATGGACAGTGGGATCAAGTGCACCATCAGCAAGTTTGCCAACAACACCAAGCTGTGTGGTGTGGTCACCATGCCGGAGGGAAGGGATGCCATCCAGAGGGACCTGCACAGGCTTGAGAGGTGGGCCTGTGCAAAGCTCATGAGGTTCAACAAGGCCAAGTGCAGGGTCCTGCACATGGGTCAGTGCAATCCCAAGCACAACCACAGACTGAGTGGAGAATGGATTGAGAGCAGCCCTAAGGAGAAGGACTTGAGGAAAAGCTCAACATGAGCCAGCAGTGTGCACTTGCAGGCCAGAAAGCCAGGGGTATTCTGGGCTGCATCAAAAAAAAGAGTGACCAGAAGGTTGAGGGAGGTGATTCTCCCCTTCTTTATTCTGCTCTTGTGAGACCTCACTTGGAGTATTGAGTCCAGCTCTGGGGGGCCCCAACATAAGAAGGACATGGAGCTGTTGGAGCAAGTCCAGAGAAAGGCCAGAAAGATGATCAGAGGGCTGGAGCACTTCTTTTATGAAGGTAGGCTGAGAAAGTTGAGGTTGTTCAGCCTGGTGAAGAGAAAGCTCTGGGAAGACTGTATAGCAGCCTTCAAGTACCTAAAGGGGGCCTACGAGAAAGCTGAAGATAGACTCTTTAGAAGGACATGTAGTAGAGGGTAGATTTAGATTCAATGTTAGGAAGAAATTCTTTACTGGTGAGAGTGGTGAGGCACTGGAACAGGTTGCCCAGAGAGGTTGTGGATGACCTCTCTTAGGAAGTGTTTAAGGCCAGGTTGGATGGGCCTTTGGTCAACCTTGTGTAGTGGAGGGTGTCCCTGCCCATGGCAGGGGGATTGGAACTAGATGATCTTTAAGGTCCCTTCCAACCCAAATCATTCCATGATTAAAAACAATTTTCATTAGTGGACTGATAGATTATTTGTCACCCAGACAGAGAAAAGGGAGCACATCCTGGGTGTTGCAGAATATGCCTAACGAATGATTTGGGATAGGGAGAAATCACAACAGGATGTTGTGATTTGTGTATGTAGATTTTCTTTCTTTTTTTCTTTTTCTTCTTTTTTTACTGAGGGAAGTCTTTTATCTTTTGAACAATCTAAAATAACAAGTGGATGGTTTAGAATCTCTTTCGTGAAATCTAAATGTTGCGTATGTCATAGTATATATCAATAAAGAGACTGTCGGAATTTCTGCAAAGGAGAGAGGGAAGATTCCTTGAAATATCTCAGCAGCTGAAACATAGATACTGATTTATGTGAAGTGAAAACACCTTGAGTCCAGAAATCATCTCAGAGTGGCTAAAGAAAAGGTATTGTTGTAAAGAATAGGAGAGAAAGGAGAACTGTACATGCAGGAACTAATTGAACAAGTTAAACCTAGAAGAGCAAAAACACTCGGGAAGAGGAAGGAAAACTTAAGAAGTCATTGCTTTGAACAAAACTCTAGAAAACAGAATTTATGGACTTTGGAAAATGTATGAAGGCAGAGATGGATATATAATTGGTCCTTTGTTTTAAAAGTGGTCGCTCAGGAGTCCTATGTGTTGTCTAAGAATGTGCATACTTTTTGAAATCATAATATTGTCAATATGCAATAAGGGAATTTTAAAATTATCCATGAAAAAGCATTAGTTTTAGCATTTGCTCTAAATTTTTTTTCTGGCCTGCCAAATTGCCCCATACTTCACTACAGTCTGTTTGGAGAGCAGGTAAACAGTCTTTGGCTTCTTATGGATAATACAAGAAGGAGGCTGCAACTAAGAGATTTGGACAGATAATGCTCTAGGAATAATTTATTTTACATGCTTCCTCTTTTTATTATTTGCAAATTATTCACAACAGAGTTCAATGTTTACCAATGAGTTGCTTATATGAAGTGAATCAAGAAATTGTTTGTGCGATCAATTTAATATAGTTCAAGCCACAAATTGATTACAAACACCTTGCTTTGAGTTTTAACTATTCAGTCACTATTGTTCTTGATGGTCACTTAATTCATAATACTATTTCCTTTTGCAAGCTGAACTTGTCACAAACCAGCAATGAATTTTCAAGATGTAAAAGCACTTCCTTTACTACATGGAGGTGTCATAGCCATGATCATCTAAGCAAGGTAATTTTTCTTTTTAGACCTGATGTTTCTGATAGGACACTGGACATGTAAATAAGGCTGAGAAAATATACTAATTCTCTCTAGAGACTTGTTTGTCTTCAAAAATTCACATAATCATAAGTGTTCGTAAATGTCCTCCTTTGCTGCAGTCAGTCCTGCAGGCAGAATGGCAACAGGCATCTTGAGGTATGGGAGAAGCCAAGAGACCAGAGATGACAGATGAGTCTGAGTCGCTGAGGCGACAGGGTAGATTAGCGTTTTTCAGTTGTGACTATGAGTCAGCAGAAAACCTTAAACTACCATCTGGACCTTTAAAAACTATCATCACAGTAACTGCAGGTAAGCCTGAAAGCTCACAACATCAGGACTCCAGATGAATGCCTGAGGCATAAAAAATTTAAGATAAGATAACTCTTTAAAATAAATAAACAAATTTTGTGGACAATCTAACACTAAAAGTTCTGAAATCTCTCATTTTCTAGCATGAATGATATAACAGTATAGATTAAGTTTTTAATTTAATATTTCTGAAAATATTTTAATGAAAAATACAGCTGGAACTTTAGATTTTTCTTTTGGACCCTAGCTGACAAGATAAATAATTCAAAAACTCTGCACACAAGCTTAGAATGATGCCAAAAGCTGTCAATGGAACTACTGCTCTTTCATTATATTTCTTATTATTTAAATGTATGTATGGTAGTAAACGGAAGAGCACAAATTACAACTTCATCCCTAGACAATACCATCTGCTGCTTTCCTGTGGTTCTTTCAGTGTCTAACACTTCTCTGAACATCAGTGATGAAGCACGTAACATGACCAGTAGTTACTCTTGCCTGTGGACATCTGAAGCAGGGAAGAGATATTTTGGGATAGTTAGAAGAGATATCTCTACAGGGACAGGATGATGGATTTTACCCCTGATTCCATCATCAACTAACAGTTTCATTTGGGACACAGCTATTCCTTAGTCTCTTTACTGGTAAAAATAAGGATGCTACATTATTAAAAAAAAAATAAAAAAAAAAAAATAAATTGGATAAAAGACATGTTTAATATGGAAAAGCTTTTGAATATAACAATGTTTCTTTTTCTAAGAAAATAATTTTGAATCAGGTCTCAATTCCATATGATTTAGAAATGAAATTAAACATAAAACCTATTATATATATCCAAAGAGATTAAAAAGAAGAAAAATTAAAATCAAGTTATGACATTCGGTTGGCCAGGTTGGGTGGGGCTTTGAGCAACCTGGTCTAGTGGAGGGTGTCCCTGCTCATGACAGGGGGATTGGAACTAAATGATCATTATGGCCCCTTCCACCCCAAACCATTCTATGATTCTATGATTTAGTTCAGCTCCATACTTTCTTGCACTTTATTTGCCAGTGAGGTTAGACAATTTTTCAAGAATTGTTTTCATTATATGCAGATTTCTACTAGATGTTTTGTATCAGTGTTTTACTCCTTGTGTCTTCTCAGTACAGATATATGTGTTCCTAGTGGCAAATTCTTGATTAATAAGAAAAAATACTAATTCTGGTTCGTTAATTGTAGTACGAATGGAAAGCTACTTTCACAAAATGCTCCAATAGCATCTTTACATAATATAAAAGCACATATTATGCTAGAGAAGTATCTGTGCAACTGTGCAGCCTGAAAGGACAAGAGAATGGATTTCAGTTTTATAAATAAGTTGCAGTCAATTGATAAGGTGTATATAGGAATACATTTGTGGAATAGAAAACTTCAAATATGACTCATAATCTTGAAAGAAACCTCAGCTCTATAGTTTTTACTACATTTTGTAGTAATGTAGTATGTAGTAATGTAGCTCAAATGATATGTGAAAGACTCTTCCATTTCCCTCCCTCATTGACCTTTAAATCTAATTGTACACAAATTAATATGTATATGTTTACATAAACATATTTATATCTCAGTGCATGAACAATTCGCTGCAATAACATGTCTTCCATAGTGAAAGATCCAGTGGACCTTTGCAAAATTACCAGTCTTTTCAAAAAGAAAAACTACAAACATGCAAAATGCATTTAGGTAAAATGCCAAATTACAATTTATAAGCAAAGTAAAATTGCCCCAAAAGAAACAACGATGTTTTGTAATCTTCAAGAAAAGGACTAGATTCATTGCTACACTACTGCAAGAGTTTCCTTAATTTGCAAAGTTTCAAATGTTTACAGTCTGTTGATACTGTTATGAGTTAGTTATGTGTCTCTGTCTTGTATAAGCAAAAACATTTATCCAATTTATAGTTCCTAAGGAGTATTTTTTTTAAATGTTCATCACACCAACAGTGTAGCTAGCTAAATATGATCTAATTCCAACTTTCCCTTCGGACATTAACAATGAGTTGACACTTCTATAGCACAATTCCTCTGCCCTATTTTTAGTATGCATTAGGATGAGACAAATTGTGTCCTATAAGTGCTTGTTTTACTCCACTGCCTGTAAAGGAGTGAATCTAGATAATATAGATGTCTGCTCTGTAAATATCTGGGGTTAAGGAAGATGAACTAGAGCATTAGTGATGAGGCAATGCAATACTCAGTGCTTAAGTACTTTGCTTGATTTCAGATCTTAGCCTCTAATTAGCTGACACTGTTAGCACTGCCCAGTAGTTTGAGACACAAAATTCTGTTGCCTGAAGAATCTCTTTGCATCTTTCTCAATATGATTCCATTAATTTGACAGTTCTGGAGTTTTCTGGTTTGTGTAAAATAAGTGTTTAAGTAAACAGGAAATGACTGAAAGCTGAAAAGAAGTAATTTCTATCTTCTTTCTGTAACTGCTGAATCATTTGTCTCTGTTTTTTCAACATTCTTTTGCTGAAATTAAAAGAGGACAACTAAGCAAATTTGTGCAGGTTATTGTTTCTAGCTTCTACTTTTTATTGGGACGCAGCACTCTAGAAATCAGGACATTGAAATGTATATTAAAAGTGTAGCAAACTAGGACAATCATAAAGAATGTCGACTTTTTGCCAGCTTAGGTCCTTGCACATTTTAGGAAGGTATGGATAATGGTTGGGACTCTGAAGCTTGTTTGTTTATTTCCAGAGCTTTTCCCTAAGGTTGGTGTGATAAATATGGGCAATTCGTTTTCTCCACCTGACCAGAACAACTCGTTGAGATTTAGTTTTGTTTTACAAGTTGACCCATCCACTCAATCTGTGTGGTACATCTGCTGAGGGCACAGTTATTGTTATGACTCAGAAGGAAGAGAACGAACATGGAAGTAATGCAATTAGTACAGCCGGTTGTTATCCTGTCTTATGATCTTTTACAGTATGCCCAGTAAGATGGATAAACAAAACATGATAGAGTTAATTATTGGCTCCTGGTCTGGCAAGATTCTGTTGGCTTCTGAAACACGTAAGGCTGCATTATTTAAATGAACACCATCACATTCCTATAAATGAATGAAAATAATGAGGGTTTTTCCATGGATATTAATTCTTGATTGATATTGAATTATCTGAAAATTGAGAACAATTCATGACACACAGATGCTATGCATAAGTAGTTGTTTGGCTATATGCTCATATGCTCTTCTTAAGGAATACCACAGACAGACAGAATTACTCATGATCTACCATAGTAGCCACTCTTGCCAAGTGAGTATCCTAAACTGCTGATTTGGGGTTTGGTTTTTTTTGGAAGAGGTGGGTTGCATGGCTATAATATACAACACATTCACTGTTGAAGTCAAAAACTAAGATTCTAGTTATAAAGAATTTACATATGTTAATGCAGAACGTGTTTTTCCTATGGAATTAAAGAAATACTGAAATCTCCATCTCTTGAAAGGCTGGAGTGCAGTTTGAATGTCTTTGAGGAAGGTAGACCTTAGTTAAATGCACATTATTAGGACTGGAGTGCACCATGGGCCACATTAGATGATCCAATATCCTTTTCTGGCATTAAAGTCTATGAAACTATGAATTAATAATATGCCTATAATATCATAAGCAAAAAAAAACCCCAATAGATTACGTGAAGATTAAGCCATTAATATAATGATAACCACATTCTAACTGGAAGGAAGGTTACTCACAGCTTTGTCTACTATTAGTGAAAATGTCTTCTTAATTGTACATCAACTGCATTAACTAAAATATCAACAAGTATAATTTCTGTGGAGCAAAATACAAAGGAAACCTCATCATTAGTGTACTTTTCTTCTCCTCAAGACACTTCCAGGTCAGACTTTTCTTTTAAAATATGATCAGAAGAGATTTCTTCTTTCTAATCAGTAAGTCAGTAGTCAGAAAATTCACCTAGAACTTCTTAATGCAAAGCAGGAACAGTGATTTTATAAACTCTATGTTTGGGATGGTAACATGGTGGAAGATACCTCAGCCCATATTTTTATGACTCTTCCTACTTTGATGAGATGCTTCTTGTGGGGGATGGATCAGAGAGTAACTTCATCACAGATTCTTCAATATATTTAAAATGCTAGTTTTCATGATTTACAAAAATGTTTGAGCAAAAATTTCTGAGGAATACTGTCAAGTTATCTTTTTGGTATAAGACAGTCAAATAGCTATAAAAATCACATAGAAAATCAAGAAACCCAATTTCAAATGTCTTAGAAACAGTGAGAGAAAGATGAAGGAGAGGAAGAAGAAGTGAGAAAAGTAATGAGGAAAGTTGGAGAAAATTAAGTTCCCTATATGTGATAATAATAAGATATTGAAAGGATGAAAGAGTTGAAAAGTGGAAAGATAAAAGTAAAAGAGGATGAGGTAGAAAGCATAAACCCAGGGAGAAATGATGCCTGACTGATGCTGGTATAGAGTGTAACATTTATTGCACAGCTATGTCATGTTATAGTTTAGTTATATTTTATAATGATGGGCAACAATAAGGTGGCACTCTGTGTGACTGAGAATAGGATATCATTTCGAGTGCATATTTATTTTCCAATAATTATTTACAACAAATGTGATCTATGGTTACTACACAGATCTTACAATAAACATTGGTGATTTACAGACAAACAATGCATCAGCTAAGAAGTAGACTCATTAAGATTTCATAGACTTTCACTGTCATTCATGTTCTACAGTTTTTTCTTTTTCTTCCCCCACCCCTCCCCACCATGATTTTTTTTTCTTTTTTTTTTTTTTTCAGGGAGATAAGGGGATGGAGTTTTGCTGTTCAAGTGTATGTACAAAAAGATATTATTCATGGCACAAGAGAACGAAGCCATCTGCTCATTTTCAGTAGGGACATAGTGCAAGCATTTTGATTTAGTTCCACCACTGGACTTAAAATCAAAGAACAGAATATTCTCTTGATGCATGCAGTCATTTCTTGTAAACATGTTTCTAAGTGTTCCAATTATTACTGTCTGTTTTTCCTTGGCGGGATGTCTTAGGCACTAGGGTATAAATTGCTCTTCATCCCATCTGAATTCTAAACTCAGTTTTCACATATGTTGAGGGGCTGCTTTTTCCCTGAGGCAGAGAATTCAGATTCTTTTTGAGTCAGATTATATTTATCATCGAACCCCAAAATGCCTCTTGTTCTACATGCATTACCCTAACATGACTGACATTATTAATTGCTTCACAGTTGTTTACAGTTCTCTCAGAATCAGCATGAATTTTAGTTAGAAGGATTAGGAATGCTGATTTCTGATCAGAATTAGAAATTCTGGATTCAGTAGAAAACAAGACATTTCATTGATAAATAGGTACATGAGAAAAATAGAAGTGCATGTGGGTACAGTATAATAAAGCATAAGTGTGTGAGTTACCACTTAAAGCAAACTTTGCAGTAATGGAGAATATACAATGTGATGATTAAGAAAATGCAAACAAACTAGAAAACAAAACCCAAAACGAGATGCTGAAAACCTGTAAAACTGTCAAATGATTATGAGGAAGTGGTTTGGCCAAACAACTCATGATTTTTTTTTTGTTTTTTCCATTTTTATTTTTAAAGAGTTACCAGCTGTCTCTGGAAAAAGCTAGCCAAAATTCATGAGTTTAACAAAATAAGTAATATTTTCATAATATTTCATTTGCAGATGATTGTTTGAAGACAGTTTTAATAATCTTGTTACAAACTCTCTATCAATCCTAAACATTGCCAGCTCACAGCCTTCTGTCACATAAGCAACAGGAATTTTTCAGAATTGCAGGAAGTTTTCATCTTTTCTTGTAACGTGTAATTGCCCCAAGACTAGTTTCACACAGCAATCATGAATTCCACAACATGGGCTAGAAGATTTTCTCATCAAAGATGTGTTCTCCTAAATTAGTCACTACTTTTTTTTTATTTATTTTTGACTCCACACTAATACTTCCCTTGTTCCTACTGCCCAATATCTACTTCGCATGTGTCAGAAGAAATTTATGAATGCCCCAAATTCTTGAAATCTATATCAATGGATGGAAGTTGCTGAGCCTGGATGGGACAATAGGCCTTAATATATATTGATATTGTGGGAGAAGGGAACTGCTGATCTGAGATCCACCTTAGCATGTGGCTAGCCACCATAGTAGGGGAAAGGTAACCACTGAAGTCAAGATAAACCTTGGTGTGGCATTTGCTAATATAAATGTATTTGGTATTGCATAGATATGGACTGAAATGTTGATTAAACTTGAGTTTTTGATCATGGAATATCTATGGACTATAAAAATTGAACTAATGCACTGCTGAGCTAACATAATAAGTAGGACATATGAAAAAAAGTGGGATAATGATGGAGTTATGTCAGCTGCAGAAAGAAGGAAGAAGGAACGGTCATTTCTGATTAGTTTTGAGGAGCTGACTGCCCAGAGGATCATTCTCAGGAATCCATCTCAGAACCATTCTATGATTCTGTGAGGACATGATGACCAAGGACACAGCAATCTGTTATCTCCAGACTGAGCAACAAACTCAGCAAAAAGTAACAATCAATCTGCAAAATTGGGGAAATAAAGAACAGAGTAACACAATCAGTTTTTCGAGGGGATAAAAGGCAACCCAAAAGACTACTAAACTTTTAATGTAAGGAGGACCAGCACTGCAGGTATCAGTGGCTGAAAGTCAACTGCTGTGGAGGCAAGCACCTTCTCCAAGTCAGCTTGACACTCCAGCAGGAAGATGCTGCTTGCCCTGTACTATGCATGTGAACTCTAAGGATGAAGATAAGAGCTTTGTTGACTTAAGCAAGTTGGGAGAACTCAAGGATTTGGGACTGAGGGTGCCTACCATACCCATAAGACTATTCTGCTAATATTTTACTGATAGCATGATTTTGAGTTTGTAGTAGTTATCCATTACCATTGACGTAATCTAATTAGTTATTTTATAAGAATGCTATAATTATATTTTCTACTGGCATTCTCATAATTATCTTATTGTCATGATTGCCATTTATTAGTTGTTGTTTTACCCTATAGTTGAACATTGTTGAACTGTAGTTGTACTTATTGCTATGCTTAAGCGCTAGAATTTACATAAGCTTCTAATCAACAAAAGCTGTTAAATATCATACATACCTCCTCACATCATTAATCTCTTCCCTTTCTGGATAAAACCTCTGCATGCTGCTGAAGACTATCCTACTAACAGCTTGCCCATTAAATCCACTTCCTCTCTTCATGGTTCTCCATTCAGCCTGGCTCCCTTGTTGCCTTCTGACCTTCACCTTTGTCTTTCCACTAGTGCTCAAAGGCTTTGTAATAAAAATCTTCATTTCTGGGCTTTAAATCTAATCTTGCTTCTTCTTTTCCACCATATTAACCCTTTTGTTTTGCATAGACCACCTCAAGTCTGCAACGTTATAGTTTCTTACAAGACTATATCCATGCACATTTGTCTAGCCTTTCCAGACACCTCTAATTTCCCTACACTTCTAAACACAGATTCCTGAAACACTTTCCAGAAGTTATATACCAAAATCCTGCTGATGTTTTTGTTTGGTTTTGTCCGTTTGTTTTTCCCCCAAAAGTCTCAGTTTACACCATGTTATGTGTTTTCCTTGAAACTGAGCCCTTTATGGCCCTCCTAATCTCTGTTTAGTCCTCTAGCTCCAAAAATACCTTTTATCTTGATTGAATTCAACTAGGATAGTTTGCACCCTCATCTCCTCTTTCCACTTTCTCTTGCTGCCTGGACACAAGTGTACAGTTGTTGACTGGTTGTTCAAAAGGAACAAACCTTTTGCTGTCACTTATAATTCTGACACAAAGCTACCATGATGCATGAATATCTGCTGAGACCTGGCCAGAACATACTCAGTGCAGATGGAGTGTTTGGGGAATGGAGCTGTGAAATTCTGCCTTCAACTGAATATGTATGAATTGCAAATCTTTTTAAGATGTGCAATTTGTCTAAAATCTGTGTTTTTT
This sequence comes from Aramus guarauna, assembly GCA_013400195.1. Taxonomy (NCBI): domain Eukaryota; kingdom Metazoa; phylum Chordata; class Aves; order Gruiformes; family Aramidae; genus Aramus; species Aramus guarauna. The sequence continues at coordinate 67,136 of VXBL01003315.1, forward strand.
CACAAACATGGCAAAAATCCATATTTCCTAACAAATTTATTCTCCACAATTCAAAGCATGATGCACAAAGAGTGTTTAAGTTTCTAGATTTATTTAACATGGATAAACCCCCAGATATTCACCTTCAGCCTCTTTCAGAGAAATGTTTATCCTATTTGGGCTTGATTTTTCTTTTTTTTTTTTTTAATCAGGCATACATAATGTTTACAAGCTGAGTGTTCAGATGATTCCAGTTTAGCTAATTTTGATTAAGTAATAAGACAGGTAGAAAAAGGGTGTTATTCTTGGAAACATTAGGAAACCTTACAGTAAGTAATGCTATCACCTCTACTTGCTGTAATTAGTACAGTATTGCATTTAACTGTTGTTACAATCATTGTGTGGTTTAATAAAATCTCATTTAAATAAGTTGCACAGCATCTTTCTTGTCTCTTGTAGCATTCATTTAGTAGTATACAGGACTTAGATCTAAATTTCTAAAGGATGTGGCAATATTTCCATATTATATGGTTTGGCCATAAGGACTGGTGAAGACAGGATTTTTAATCAGTACCATTTTCTCTGCAGACAACTATTCTATTTGTTCAATACTAGACTGGTTTGTCTGCACATTACAAACACAATGACTTATTTTCCCAGCAAACAGTAGTATCGTGTATTGCCAAGATGACAACTGTGTTTAAGAGAAGAAATTACTTTACAAATTTATATCAGTACCTGACAGCTAATGTTCATTAAGAGATCCAAAGATATTTTTATAATAATATGGGTATTATTCCCATTTTACTGGTGAAAATCTAGTCTAGGTAAGTTGATTCTGTGTGAAACACCCCTATGCTTCCCTCTGGAGAGGTTATAAATAATTTCCCTTCTTAAGTGTTTGGGGGGGGGGGCGGGGGGTGGGTT
>VXBL01003315.1:70322-103827 GCA_013400195.1 Aramus guarauna
CACTGCAAGGTGCCCCCAAAGCCGCTCTTTCACTCCTCCTCATCAACAGGACAGGGGAAGAAAATATGACAGAAAAGTTGTGGCTTGAGATAAAGACAGGGAGAACATTCAGCAATTACCATCATGAACAAAGATAACTGAAGTTGGAGAAAGAGCAATTAATTTTTTTGCTAACAAAAATAAAGAAGGTGAGAAACAAAGACAAAACTAAAAATACCTTCCCTCCACCCCTCCTTCTTCCCAGGCTCAACTTCATTCTTTCATTCCTGACTCTTCTATCTCTTCCCCAAGGGGAATGGGGGGATGGGGAATGGGGATTGTGGTCAGTTCATAACATTTTGCCTCTGCCACTCCATCTTCCTTACACTTTTCCCTTGCTCCAGCATGGGTTCCCTCATAAATGACACAGTCCTTCATGAACTGCTCCAATATAGGTCCTTTCCATGGGCTGTAGTTCTTCAAGAACTATTCCAGCATGGGTCCTTTCCATGGAGTACAGTCCATCAGGAACATACTACCACAGCATGGGTCCCTTGTGGGCTGCAGCTCCTTCCAGGAGCCTGCTCCATGTATGGGCTCTCCACAGTTTGCAGCTTCATTCAAGGCATGACTACCTGCTGCGAGTTGGGGTCCTCCGTGGCCTGTAGGGTGAATATCTGCTCCAGCATGGCCCTCCATGGGCTGCAGGGTAGACAATCTGCATCACCATAGTCTTCTCCACAGACTATAGGGGAATCTGCTCTGGCATCTGGAGCACTTCCCCCAGCTCCTTCTTCACTTACTTTGGTGTCTTCAGGGTTTTTTCCACTGACATTTTTTTCTCAATCCTCACTCTCTCAACTGCTGTACAGCACATTTCACCCTTTTTAAAATATGTTGTTACAGAAGCACCATCAGCTTGCCTGACAGGCTCAGCTGTGTCTTGTGGTGCATCTATTGGAACCATCTGGAGCCAACTACATCCAGCATGAGGCAGCCCTGGTCTCTCCTCACAGCCCTCTATTACCGAAACTTGAACACATAAACACAATACTATAGCAAAGATGATGTGCTCATGAATTTCAGAAAAGAATGTAGTGACTACAGCTATTACAAAGGAAGCATAACATAAAGGGGACCAGAGAGTAGCCTTTCCTTTAGATAACTGTATCAGTTGAGTGTGTCAAACAGTTATATAAATGGCCTTCCCTAAAATATTCAACAGAAAGTATTATCTTCCTCAGTCAGCCAGACCTGCATGGGAAAGTGCATATGTGGCTCTCATAAAAATTGAAAAAAACAGCAAAATGAAGTTTGAAGAGAGCAATAAGCTTGAGATGGCTTTGACTCACGTATTCCTTCCCAGGGACCGAGGACACCCAGCACTGTGACAGTGAGTTTACAGAGAACAGTAATAGGAATCACGTCTGAATTGTGATCCAATTGTACATTGCAATCATTATTTTGTGTTTGTGTTGTGATTTCATTATATTGCTGTATCATTCTGCAAAATCAAAGTCCCATGTAACATCAATTATTCACAAATAAGTAAATTTGATATTAAACATTAAATCCTCCTTGTGCAGAATATCTAAAACAACTTGGCCAGAGAGTACTAGATTCTGAAAATTTACAATAATTTATAAAAATATAAATGAGAGTCAATCTCAAAAAAAGAAAAATCCCAAAGCTAGAACACTGTCTCTGACAATGACAACAGAAAAAATGAACAGATCCAATTATTTTATTTGGAGTGACTGGAAGATGGAAAAAGAGAGAAAAAGAAACTAGTTATAACTCTATAGCTACTGTGGCTTGTCCATTATAATAAAAGTATTATATAACCCTTTAAAGTTTGAATTTTGGCTCAGTTTAGGGGGGTGAATAATTCTATTTATGTCCAGATAAAATTTGATCAGCCTGGAGTGTTATTTGTATGGTGATCCATGTCTTCAAATTGTTGGACTGCATTACTCACATGTCTGGGTATGACACATCTAATTTTTCAGGAAACCAGTGAGAAGAAAATAGTTACTGATTTCATATCTTGTAGTTTATTTCTCATAGCTATGAGTGGTAGATTTGATGAAATATGCCTTCTAATTTTTTAAATACTTGTGTTTATCTGAAAATGTTTAGGTTGCTAAATTTAACATTTAACTTTCCACTATGTTTTCCATAAGTCAGACTTGCAGGTTGTACTGGCAATCCTTTACTTGAAAAAGTAAGATGGTGTTACTTGAAACCTTTATTTTGAAAGAACATCTTGTTCATCATTTAGTGTTTAGCTTTGTTAAGCTGTGTCATATCAGATTAAAAGCAAGTACCAAAAAATGAATAGTGAAATATCCACTCTGCCAAACAGCCAATATACAATGTCAGTCACTATCAAAACAACCTCTCTCCTAATCACAGAACACATCTCTCCTAATCACACAACAATTTGGTCTGCATCTTATGAGAATGAACCTCTCCTTCATCCAGGTACAGTATCAAATCCATAGATACTTTATGGGCTGTAAACAGATGATGGATTGACTCCCTTGCATTTGAAAAATCCTACAGAAAGGCTCCCCTGCTTCTCATGAAGCTTTCACAGATACTCTCTTTGCTTTTTAGTAATTCAGGGGAAAGTGTCTCTCATTGTACCACTGCGATAAGATACAGTATGTTGAGGTGAAGTCTAATTAGAGTTGACATTTTAATTGAAGAATGATAAATGCCCTTCACCAAATTTTGTAGAAACTGTTCACAGGTGACTGCTTACATAATAGATTTTATCCATGGCAGCCTCAAGGTATGCTTTGAAACTCATTTTGGCTATAAATAAGAGAACACAAATTTTTTTTCCTCTTTTTGCCACATCTCACTCTGTTGTGAAAGATACGTATTCCTTAACATTATCTTCATTACTGATCAGACAGTTGTTTGTAATATAAAAGCTATATATTGATATGTCTTTAAAGATCTATAAACATCATATTTGGAAAATAAATCCAAGCTATATATAAGAGTTAATAGGAATATGATATAAGAAATAACAGGGGGGAAAAAAAGTTCCTTTTCAATTGAAAGCAAATGTCCACTGCATATTCCTACTACATCTGTGTTATAAATATGTTTGTGTCTGTTTTGACAAAGAAAAAAAAAAAAAAAAAAAAAAAAAGGGAGGCAGAGTACTTCTTTTCCTGATCAAAATGCCTTTGAGTCATTAAGATGCATGTTCCCTAAACCTCTATGTACTGCACATAGTGATCAAATTTCCACAGACCAGCAGATCAGTTCCTGAGTGGCTTTGCTATATATCGTCCTACATGTAATAATTAGCATTTTCCAACTACATTTCTAATTAGCATATTTTGAACTGGCTGGAACAAGTAGATATCTTAGAGCTTCCTCAGTCTTCCATGTTTTTCAGTGTCTTTCTTAGGCTGAATGTGAAAGTTCAAAACTTAGTGGGTATCACTAATGCGTTAGTGGGTTAAATTAATTACCAGAATGTCTGTGCTATTAACCTAAGGAAGGGCTCAGTATATCTATATAGATCTAGTCATGGACAATTAGGGATACCTGTAGTTTATGATTTAATTCAACTTGTATTAGGCTCTCAGGTTGAATCTCCCTTTATGAAATTCATCACAATAGGAATAAATTCTATTAGTTAAATATTAGAAGCACAACTGCATTGTAAAATAAATCTATACTCAACAAAATATTTTCCAGTTCTATTAAATGGTTAAATAGCTCAATAACTGTCAAAAAATATACTTTATTGGGCCTGACAATAGCAATTATCCTCTTTATCAGCAAAGTGAGGTGTGAGACACATATTTGGAGGATAAGAAGGGCTTTGTATAAGCAATCTCGTGCATACCAATAGCTTTTTGAAATGTAGAATATTTGAGCTCAGCACAAAGTGACAGATAAAATGTTTGAGGTAAATCATTTTGCTACAACTGACATCCTGCTTAAATTATATATAAATTATGGCAATGATAAAACTAGCTGACAAAGCCAGAAACAAACAAAATGCTCCTCAAGTGAAATTATCGTATCTTGAACAGCTATATCAAATGTGACTTAAAATTATAGTGAAAAGGTTTAGTCATCACTTTTTCTATATCCTTTCTTCTTTCATCCTTACTAATGGAAATGCAGTAGCAGAAGCCATAAAAAACAAGCTAGAAACTTCTAGAGTCCATATTTCTTCTTTAACAGCCCAGAACAGAAATGCAGTAAAAATTAAGTCCTTAGCTGTAGATTCCTAAAGTACTGAGGAATCAAAAATTACAGAATAAAGGACCTGTGAACATCGAAGTCCAGGAGTACAAGGGATGAAAACCTATTCTTTAGACAGTTGAAAACCTGGTAGTGACTGACCTTCACCAGTAAATTTTCTTCTGGGTCAATTGTATATGGTCTTCGGCTTTAAGTCTTGCCAGAGATTACTGCCCATGTTCCTCTAACCATTGTATGAAAATCCCAACACATCTGTCTGTGTTTGCATATCTTTGCAGAACCTAAGCCATTCCATGTTTAAACTACAACAAAACCACACTCAAGAGCAGCATATCTGCCATAACTATTCTCTGAAGAAAAAATATTGTGATATAAGGTGCTGTTTTCTCACCATGCAACAGCCTACTCCTGTGTCCTGGTTTTGGCTGGGACAGAGTTTATTTTCTTCTTAGTAACTGGTATAATGTTATGTTTTGGATTAAATATGAGAATAATGTTGATAATAAGCTGATGTTCTAGTTGTTGCTAAGTAGTGCTTCCACTACGTCAAGGACTTTTCAGCTTCTCCTGCCCTGACAGTGAGGAGTCTGGGAGAGCAAGAATCTGGGAGGGAACACAGTTGGGAAAGCTGACCCCAACTGACCAAAGGGATATTCCATACCATATGATGTCATGCTCAGCATATAAAGCTGGGGAAAGAAGAAGGAAGAAGAGGATGTTTGGAGTGATGGTGTTTGTCTTCCCAAGTAACCGTTACATGTGATGGAGCCCTGCTTTCCTGGAGGTGGCTGATCACCTGCCTGCCCATGGGCAGTGGGGAATGAAGTCCTTGTTCTCCTTTGCTTGCGTGTGTGGCTTTTGCTTTATCTATTAAACTGTCCTTATCTCAAACCATGCGTTTTCTTACTTTTATTCTTCTGATTCTCTCTTCCATTCCATTGGGAGCGAGTGAGCGAGTGGCTGTGTGGTGCTTAGTTGCCATCTGGGGTTAAACCATGGCAGGATATAACCTCCCCTTTGTATATTGTAAAGCCACAATAAGGTCTTCCTAGAGCCTTCTCTTCTCCAGGCTGAACACCACCAACTCTTTCAGCTTTCTTTCATAGGAGAGGTGTTCCATCCCTCTGACTATTTTTGCATCTCTTTTCTGGACCTGCTCCAGCATCTCCATGTCTCTCTTGTGCTGGAGGCCCCAGAGGTGGACACAATACTCCAGGTGGGGTCTCACGAGAGTGGAGTAAAGAAGGAGAATCACTTCCCTTGCCCTGCTGGTCACACTTCTTTTTATACAGCCCAGGATATGATTGGATTTTTGGGTTGCAAGCGCACATTGCCGGCTCATGTCTGATTTTTGCTCCAGCAGTATACCCAACTCCTTCTCTACAGGGCTGCTCTCAATCCACTTTCTCCAGTCTGTATTAATATTGGGGATTGTCCTGACCCAGGTGTAGGACCTTGCACTTGGTTTTGTTGAACTTCATGATGTTCACACAGGCTTGCTCCTCAAGCCTGTCAAGATCCTTCTGGATGATGTCCCTTCCCTCAAGTGAATCAACAGCACCACTCAGCTTCATGTCATCAGATAACTTTCTGAGGGTGCACTCAATGCCACTATCTGTGTAAAAACTTTTTTTTTTTGTTCTTTTTAATCCAAGAACCTGGAGATGAGGGGAAATTCTGGAGCACAGAAGACTTACCCTCAGAGAAAGAGGATCAGATCAGGGAGTACTTAAGCAAACTGGCCAGACATAAATCCATGAGCCCTGATGGGATGTACCCATGAGTACTTGGGGAGCTGAATGGCCCTAGGTCACCCTGCTTAACAGGACGATTGGATCAGACGACCTTCCCTTCCAATCTCAGCCATTCCCTGATTCTGAGATTAAAAGCCAAGTAGATAAGAGTTAGAAAGAGATAGAATGGCTCTTGGAAAACTTTAAGATATCTAGCTTCCATTCAGAGCTGCACTTTTCATTCCTCAGAATTTAAAGGCATGGAAAATCATCCCAGATACACTTAGAGGACCAGAGATTCAAATAAAAACTGAAACCAGAAAGGAAAATTGTCCAAGATGAGAATAGATGAAGAACAGAAAAACTAAGGAACAGAAATACATCCTTTCAACATTCTGAGACAAAGCTGTAATGTTCAGACACTATAAAAAACCCCTGATTTTTCTCATTGCTGCCTACAGTAAGCATTGTCACAGCAGACATGCAGTTCAATACCTAGGGATATAGATAAATTTGCTACAGAGATAATTTATTTTTCATTTAAATAATTTTCAAGGAAAATGTGGAGAGATTAATTTGACATTTGGCTAGGAGGCCAGCTCCTTTTATTACAGCTTTGTAATTTGTTCACTTCATAGTTTCACAAGGGTGATATACATTACTTTCAAAGGCAATATAGTCTGAGATTTTATTTTGCATGTCTCCAAACCTGTTGGGTTTCTCATCTTACAGAACATTATCCGCAGGACAATAGCAGGAGTAGTAATAATATTAATAACAATAATAGTAATGATAGTAATAATATGTGGGAGAATCTATCTGAAACAAGCCAACATAAAGAATGGAGTGATATATTCTTTATATTGTGTTCATTGTAAAGAAAACAAATAACCATAAAATAAGATGTTTTCCAAGTCACTCACAAGCACCTCTATTAACTTTGTTCATTTTCACATTACCCCACGATTCCTATTATTATCTAACCCTAGACCTATTTCCTTAAAAGAATTTTGAAAACATCTGTTTTCTTCAGTGGGTGCTAAGCATCATGTTTATAATGTTCCTTAGGCTTCTGAGTCAGCCTGAAACCCCATGGTGATAGAAGATCTACAAAAAAAGAGAAGTTTGCACCTGGCAACTCCCATGTAAGATAATGTATAATTTCAAACCACTCTGCTTTTCTGTCCCTTTTTCCTTTTTCTTTATATTCCTCATTTCTAGATGATCAGTGATATACACTAGTGAAAGACTGAGATTTTAATGCGCTTTGGCTTGGTAGAATATTATGCATCAGTAGATGCATAATGTCTTAAACTTTTTGAAGGACTTTTCAGATCAGACCAATCAGCTGTAAAGCCCTCCTGGATATGTTGCAGAACTGTATCTTAAAGCAAGATTAAAGTAATCACTTGTGAGGCAGCAATAATGATACATTAAAAAGTTTTGAAACTAAACTGATAGAAATAAAATTTGACCCTTTGCTTGGATTTCATGTGTTACACATGGTCAGAATCATGCAGTAGTTACTTAAACGCATCTCTGTACTTTTCATGAGAAACTGTCATCTTTGTAAACTTTCATAGACCTCCTGTGTGGAGTATGACTAATGCATAGGCGAATAGAAATAAAACTTCCAAGCACTCAGCACTGCAGCTGAACATAGGTTTCTAAAATTTCTAACTTGTTTAAAATGTATAAGCTCAGACAATATATGTTTAGCTTCAGAAACTTTTGCTTTTTAACACAAAGCTTCTGTAATGATTTTTAGCCAAGTTCGCAACATCAAAATTTTCATTCTTTGTCTGCTGTTCATACTGAAATGCCTTGACTGCTTTCAGAGCAGTTCCATTAAAACTATTCTGTCTGGTTCTACTTCATCTGAAAAATCTTTCTTCATTTTGTAGGAGTTTTCCCAGCACAATGTCCCACTACTATGTTTGTGGACATTCATATAATCCCGTATAGGAGGCAAAAGCATTGAAGGAAGCACATAGGTTTCCATTAATCTGAATTAGTTTTGTCTTTTCTGTATGTTTTGATATGTTTTGATTCTTTAATATATTTATCACCAAGGTTTTTAAGTGCTTCAGTCATAAATTCAATGTCCATTTAATAGTAAGATAATAGAAATCTTATTCTTATCATCAATTGATGAAAATAGTAATTGTAAATTTCATACATTATTATAAGCAGATTGGATCATAAGAAAAATACTCAGAATTATATTCAGTCATTATAATACAAAACAATTCCCAGTTGAATGATATATTAACTAATCATCTAAGAACAATTTATAAGAAAATTGCCTAATTCCTTAATTTAGTAATTGAGATAGAGATAAAAAATGAAGTCCAACTGCATGATACTTATGAAAGAAGAAAAGTCCATTATTGCAAGCATTTTGTTTTGCTCTTAAAAAACCTTATGAAAAGAAGTATATATGTGATTATAAATTATTTACTAGTTCTTATATTATTATTTCTTTAATCTAATGCTGTCCACTTGATCTTAATAAGTAGCTCCAGATATTTGATACAAATTGTTATATAAATATTTAGTGTAAAAAATATAGTACATTATTATTTTGACTAATAGTTACTATAGTGAAGTGTTTGAAACGTTGACCCTTTAATAACAGCATGCCACTCTAAGAAAATATTTTTAATCATTCATATCACTGACTTTACTGTAAATAGTATTGAGCCTGCATTTCTACACGCATCAAAGGTTTAAGTTAAGCTACCTGGCAGAAAAAATTATGATCAATAATAGTCTTACTTTTTTATTCTTGTCTTGAAAGTTTTCCTTTTTTCTTGTTAAAAAAAAAAAGTTCCTGTTCTGTTGTTTGACTCCATTATGATAACAGTGAGTTTGCAAAACTGATACAGAGCATGCAAAAAAGCTACTTTAATTTCTGTTATAAAAATAATACCTGCAAAATTATACTGCAAGGAGATGATATTTTTTATTTCCACAATATGTTTATGAACTATTAGAATGCAACATACACTTGAGAATTAGATAAAAGTGGTTATTAGGATATTTAAAACTTCAGATATAAACTCCAGCCACATACTTCACTTCTTTGTGAATTATTTTCTGACAAAATTGTAACCAAGGTTAACTGTAACATTAATTCAACACTGTTTTAATGAGACATGTATTTTCTTTGCCCTTTCTTAACTGAAGTGAAAAATACAAAATTTATTTGTGCATACTATAACCTAGAGTATAAAACACTTAGATTTGCATTGTTCCTTTCTGTGGAAAAATGTGACTGTGAAGTAGTCAAGTACCTTGACAATTTTTCCCAGACTTCTCTGGAAATTGTGGACATTGAGGATATTTTATCAGTCATTTCCCTTGTCCTGCATGGGACCTTTCCAGAACTTGTAAATCCCAAGAGAATCCAAGGGAATATAAGATACTTGTTTGAAGGTCTTCTGCATCTGCTCTGGCTCTGGTTTCTAAGACCCTTCAGCCTTAACAGTAGGCCAATGAACTGTAATAGTTTTAACCATAATTGCCATAATATAAATTCTGGCAAATAACAACCAACAGATAATCACATGAATTATCTGTTCATATGATTCCATCATGGACTTCTGAAGAGAGAGAGAGAAGATGAAGGCAAAGTGAGGTAGAGACCTGCCTTCCATGTTCCTCAAGTAATATAAACTGTTAGACATTTTTCTTCTGGAATCAATTCAGGGAATACATGAATCTAATAACTCTTGTGTATCATTTGTCTTTATATCCTAACTTCAGCACTACTCTTTTTATGTTCTACAATACTTACAAAATTAGATTAAGAATATATATGTATATAAAGATTCCTAAAGTTTTAGAAAATAAATAAACAATCTTCTAAACAGATGTGTCCAGTCATTTCAGATGCATTAGAATATCAGAAACACCTGTGTAGGACTGACAAGATACAACCTAAGGTGGACACCTATACTCTCAACCTCAGCTGTAGATCTCAGATGACTGGAATAGTTTTTATTTTAGATGAATAATAAATGAGATATGAATCAGAATATGTGCTACCAAAATTGTATATATGAACTTGCAGCAAGAAACATTTAACAATAATTTTTAAACTGATAAGGCTTCAGCAATTAGCTTGTTGGGATAGAAATCCTGCAATTGTTTGTTGAAATAATACTTCAATCAGTTCTATAATTACGATTTCTTATCAATATCAATCTTGACCTCTGTGGAACAAAATTTATCAGAATAATATTTAGATTTTGGTAATTAATGCTTTCAGCTGCAAATATAATTTCAAATAAAATATGGAATAAAATTGAACTTTCTGCTCTACAGAATCATTACATCCTTGTTGTGGTAAATTCAGTGCTTTGAATCCATTAACTTTTCATTGTGCGGTGTTATCATCCACTGCTAAAGATTAGCTACTGACACATTTATCAAAGGATGATAAATGAGCTGTCCTTTCAGATGTCTGATTATCTGACCTTTATTCAGTTAAAAGCACAAGGGGCTGACAGTGTTAAGTGCTCGCTAGTTTAGAATGAAATCAAACCCAGGAAATGAATGTTTGGTATTGTCTTCAATAATACAAATTTACTCCATCAATTTATGCTTAAATTAAAGAAAGCAAAATTTATTGTAAAACTATATAAAACCTCCTATTTCCACACAAGTTATTTTAACAAATTCATTATCTCATGAAGAATCCTTACTTCTAAAAGTTCCCTTTGAGAGAGAACAGTTTTATCATTATCCACTGGACTATAGATAGTCACCCAAAAAGCACATAGGGTTGCAGAATGCTTTCAAGTGTCTAACAAAAAACTTAACTATTATCTATTTCCATGACATCCAGACAGCTTCTGCCATCTGGATGACCACAATTCTAGAAATCCTCATCTGAAAGTTCAAGTGTTGAGCAAATCCACCAACTTCAGATAAATAATTCAAAATGTTTACTAATATTAATTTGCTTTGCAAAGACAGTGATTTAATCATCTTTGCATATGTAAAGCTTAGATGCAACTTTTAGATTGCATAAAGCAAGTACAGTACAATAATCAGTATTAAATAAAGAACCATAAATTATTTTTTAATATTCAAATGAAATAAGTTTGGATAGAAATTAGAGCTCTAAGCTTCCATTTTTACAAGGATTTTGCACATGTCCAGAGACCGCTGCAAATAATATTCCCCAGACTCTCCTGATGAAGCAGCCCTTTACTTTCTAACCTCTGTCCAGCAGATGTAAGGGACAATTACCATTTTCTCTGAAGAACTCAAACAGTGCAAAAACTCTCATTATTTCATCCTTAGTTTTCTATATTCTAGAATAAACAATCCCAATATTCAAACCTACCATCTAAGTCTAGCTTTTCTACCTACATTTAATTATCATGGGCATTTCTCAGTTACCCCACACCTTTCAGGAAGTGTAGCACCCATAAATGGGTTCAGTGTTCCTTCTGTGGACGTAATGCTGCCACTTACACCAGGCTATTCCTATTTATACACCTCATGGTCATATTTGCTTTTTTATGTATCATGACCTGTCTTCAGATTAGAACTATTAGCTAGTCTTTCCTCATCTTGTACTTATGTGAATATTTCTACCTAAATGTATTTATTGATTTGAATATTTTTTGTTCGAATTTTTCCAAATGATCAAGATGGTTTTGAATTCTTACCCTATCCTTTCTGGTTTTCAATCTCTCAAGCTTAGAGAGGTAAAAGACATCTGTAAAATAAAGGGCTACTTATTTCATTTCCTAGATCATGAATGTTCTCCAAGATAGACAAGAGGAAATGTCACTTTACTCATCTTCAGGTGGCAAAGAACACTTTGATAATGGTATGGTATGTTTTTCCAACTAGTCTTGCACCCATTTATGAATGTACATCCTACTATTTTCTCTTAGTTTTCTTACAGATATCAAGTATGGCTTTGTAAAAAGCTTTTCTATGGTCACAGTGTATTATATTTCCTAACTCTTTCTAAATCCTCAACCTTACCAATCTGCCACAGATCAAAATTAAATAGTATTGACATGATTTGTTCCTGATGAATCCATGGTGGTTAACGCTGAGTTTGTTACCTGTGTATGGACACATTTTTTTCCCATGTATTTCTGAGGATAGAAGAAAAAAAAATACAAGTTTATAATTCATAGTTTCTTCCCATTTTAGCAACAAACATTATTTTCCAGAATCTCATCCATTTTTCTTAATTTCTTCAAAAATAACTGATTACATCTCTGCTACAAGCACTTCTTTAAGTATTTCAAGATTAATTTGGGTAGGTCTAGTTTGTTTGAAGTCATCTAAATTATGACATTATTTTATAATCTGCTTTTCTATGCTTGCCACTGTGTGACTGTTGTCAATGGCACTAGATGCCTGAGTGCCACAAGAATTAAATAATTTTAATTATTTTTGTTCAAGACACTTCCTTTTTTTTTTTTTTTTTCTAGTTTAAACATTATTTTGATACAGTTGATATTTTCTCCTCTTGAGACAGGTTCTTATTAGTCTCACAAATCATATAGATATGAAGCCCTTGCAATGAAAATAATTCTCAATAAAAAAATAAAAAATAAAAGTGGAAAAAAAGTTGATAATACAGAATCATAGAAGTACCAAAAGAAATGGAGACTCCAATTGCATTTAATATGATGCTTTCTATTCCTATAGAAGGTAAAGGCAGAGCAAGATGTGGAAAATATCTGCTTCAGAGAATGATACTATCAAAACCATTGTTAGAAGATGTTATTCTTGGGCTGAGAGGTAAATTTGAGGAACTGAGTCAATTTAAATAACTAAGAAAATAGCCTTCTGAGAATTAAATGAACACAATTAATTAAAGAATATATATATTAGGAAATTAGACAACAATATTAGGATTTTTTTCCACATCTAGTACATTAGTGGGATAGAAACCAGACAAATCCAGATTTAGCTGTGAAAAAAAAGAGTAAGTGAAAGGAATATGTGGAAGGAACATTGACTAAGAGCTTGGAAGCCTGATATTATTAAAGATATCTATACCTGAATAAAATAATACTATGTTTATAATCTAATGCACCAATTGTGCAATAAAGTGGGAAAACTGGAATTCATTGCTGAGGCTGAAAAGCAATTACAGGAACTGGCACATGGGAGACTAACTTAAACACAAGGAAAGAAGACTTACCTCAGGAAAATCAGAAAAAAGTGTGGAAGGATTGCACAGTGTTGACATGTAGTGATTTTAGTAAACCGAAACAGTAATGATTGAAAATGACTTCTGGAATCACATGACTTGTGGAGAGAGATATGTCTAAGTGAAAAGATTGGCAGTGATAAAGCTATAGTTGTTATAGATGTCTATGCTGTTATACTCCAAATTTTGTTGGGGGAAAAAGGGAACATATCTTATATGTGGAACTAAGAATTTATGCTTGGTTAACTTTTAACCAGTCTAACAGTCCAAGTTATATATTATAGAACAGTCTCATTAATTATTCAATTAAAATTGCTACACAAACCTTCCTGGTATCTACCCCTATTTTTATGGTGCTGTGCTCATCCCTCCAGTGTTCCTGCAAGTCCAGCAAAGGGCCACTAAGATGATTAAGGGACAGGAGCTTTGGCCTGAGCTCAAACCTTGGCCCCAGTCCTTGCCTTATCTACATCACAGAATTACTGAGGTTGGCCAGGCCCTCAGGAGATGTTTCAGTCAAAGCTGTGTTCAGGGTAGGGTCAGCTAGAGGAGGTTGCCTAGGGTCCTGTCCAGTCAAGTCTTGAATTTCTTTAAGGATGAAGACTCTATGACCCTTCTGGGCAAAACATTTCCATGCTCAATCCCCTTTATTGTGTCTTCTTGTTTTTTACTGTAATTCAGATAAAGATAAATAAAATCTAAATAAACTAAACGTTGGAAATCTGAATGATTTTTAAGACAAACATATATTCACATATTCTTCTTAATCTATCTGGAATTTATATATGTTGAGATATAGGTGATGATGCTTATTTTTGCAAGATGTTTTTCAATCTGGAGTAAGAAATGAGAAGCATCTGTTACTCCATTATTGGATAGTAATTCAAAGTGTCACAGACATTTTTCTGGTTTAGAAATATCTTGAGGAGGAAATAAACATTACTTTGCAAAATAGATACCCATCCAGCTTTTGCAATGAAACCTCTGGGGGTAAAACATAGCAATGGGATGGCATGCTACTCCCTTTGCTAGTAAAGTAGGGCAGTATCTATGGCCAGAGTTAGAGCATAGCCAAGTGGAGGACTAAGAAGTTTTCACTTTTCTGTGCTTGCAGGTAAAGGTTGTGTAAATCTCACTGCAATGGGTATGAAATAAGTGTATTATTCTAACACTTGTGCTGCTCTGAGGCACCCAGGAATAGTTTACTGTTTTTCCACCCACCTCCTGTGTACACAGCTGCCTTTCAGGTTGCTTGTTCATGTGCTCGCATGGAATGAGTGCTCAAGCCCAGAGGATGCTGTGAGCTCTGGATCTCTACCTTGCAAGGCTGTCCTTCACAAGCTTTCTGTACTGAGCATGGGCCCACCTGACCCTGAGGGCTGCTCCTGCAGGGGTAACTTAGTGTCAGGGTCCTATCCCTGTATTAGCTGGCTCTTGAAAAGCATCTTTGCATAGTAGAAGGAAAAGATTTAAAATAAGTGTTATCCACATAGAAACAGATTTTAGTCAATGTTCTTCAGGGCCATTGAGAATATGTTATGCTTCTAAGCATATATGCTTCTAAGCTTCTAAGCAGTCTACTCATTTGAAATTATTCAAGATTTTAATATTCATTAATTAAGATAAAGCATTATGATATGGTAGGTTCCTTTATAATTCCAGTTGCTACCAGGTGAAATAAAGTGTTTGCCCCTTAATACACAGTAACAATGCAGATGGGAGCTAAAGTAGAATTTTATATGCAGTTAAAATTATAGGGGGAATTTAAGCAGTTCAGACATAATTACCTGGGATGGAGTGTTGCCAGAATGAAGAGTTTTCTCTCACTGAAATGTCCTTTGGATCTCTAAAGATGACATTTGCTCATGTATTTGTTTTCTACCTTACTGGACAGATGGTATTGCCAATACAGCAATATTCATGTAACCAGTTTAATATCTAGTCATCAGGGAGGGTTGTGCTTATGAAATGTTGTGGTAGGTTTATGACGACTGGCTGCCAGGTGCCCACCAAACTGCTCTCTCACTCCCCTCCTCTGAGGGACAAGGGGGGATACTAAGATTAAAAACTCATGGATCAAGATAAAGGCAGTTTAATAAAGAAAAGCAAAGTCCACATGTGGAAGCAGAGAACAGCACAAAGATGTATTCTCTACTTCCCATCAGCAGGCGAAGTCCAGTCACTTCCTGGGAAGTAGGGCTCAATACACATAGTGGTTGCTTCAGAAGATAAATGCCTTAATAGTGAATGCCTCCACCCACCCACCCCACCCACCCCCACCCCTTAGCTCTTATTGCTGACCATATATATGGTAAGGAATATCCCTTTGGTCAGTTTGCATCAGCTGTCCTATTTACGTTCCATGCCAACCTCTTGCCCAGACGCAGTTTACTGGCCTTCGGAGGAGGAGGGAGGTTGGAGAGACAGCCCTGATGCTGTGTGAGCAATGCTCAGCAGTATCCAAGACATGAGTGTGTTATCAACAATGTTCTATTTATAAATACACAGCACAGCACTATGAAGGCTGCTACAGGGAAAGTTATCTCCATCCCATCCAGACCCAATACAAATGCCCGGGGCTGATTTCCTTTGAACACGGTACTCACCAAATGAAAATTGTAAGGTTTATAAAATAGAATTTGCATAATACTGTCACTCTTCAGATCCTGTCATTTCTGAACTAGTGTTAGTATTCATCTACACCCTTCAACCCCCTGCCTAACAGGTTTGGTTAGATAAGAGTTCTGTACAGTTCTTCTATCAAGTTCAATTTAAAATCCTGTTGTGGAAACTGATAGAAACTATTCTTACTAATCCCAGAGCTTAGTTAAAGTAGAATATCTTTGTATTAAGATATTGGGTTTATTTGAGTCTAAGGAAAAACAATCACTTTTAATTAGTAAAGAAAACAGATTAGCCCCAACTTTTCTCCTTTGCATTTGTGTGGGACCTTTCAATACAACTTAGCTCATTAGACTGTTGAAGGCTGCTGATGCAAGTGCTCTACTGGAGGTAATTAATGGAGATTTGTTCAATAAAGTGTGACCTCAAATTTTGTCATTTAAGACTTCAGACACCTCTGGAGACACAGAAGACAAGCCTGTAAACAAGGCTGCACACATACAAACAATACATAGCAGTAGCAATGTGGTACAGAAAGATAGTAAGCCTATCTGATGGCCTGAAATATGATCAATTCTGGCCCAGGCAGGTAGGCAGATAAGATATTTACATTTAAAATAGTAGAAAGTAAGAAAACCACCCCAAGATAAACTTTGCCTTATATTTTTCCTCTTTTCAGAGTATAGTCTTGTTAAGTAGCTAAGATTTGGTCTTGGAAAAAAAAAAGGTGACATTTGGTAAATACTAGAGAAAATACAGAAAATAAAAATCTGCAATCATAAATAAGACTACAGAAATCAATAGCACTCACAGAAAAGTTAGGAACAGGCTGAGGACATATATTATTGGTGGAAGGCCTAAGCCATTAAGGATAGGAAATATCATATCGTAACTTAACAGGTAGATATTGAACAATAGACAAAATAAACACAGTTCAGGATTTGTTTTATCACTATAATGACTGATATAACAGAAAGCAACATTAAAGTACCACTTCCCAGTGCTAATTCTAGAATTACTCGATATTATTTCCAATAGTGCCATAAAAGAGCTATTGAGCCTCTTAGATAACAATTCATTTCATAAAGTAGAAACTAAACAATCCAGTACATTTTATTTAGAGAATGTGATGAGAAAGCAGTACCAAGTCTGGCACTAGTTGGTACACTGTCCTTTATAAGAAAAACAGGATATAAAATGGCAGTGACTACAGTAGAAAGGAATAGCTTCTATATTGTACAGTTGCTATATGAATACAGTATTTTAGTATGTTTAGAGAATTTTGTTAGGTTTAATGTCTAAGGTCTACTAAAGCTCATCAAGATGGAAATGCTAAGTCATATCAGGATGTGGTCAACATCACAACTGATGATGTCATATAGCCAATCAAAATAGATAAAATAGAAGTTTAGAGTGGGATTGATAGATGCTAAGATTCAATAGATGACAAATGAAATTCAGGTTTTAAACTTAAAATGTATAGCATTAGGCCTACCACAAAACTATAAGGCTCAGGAATGCTTCAGAAGTTTTAATATGGGTGTGTGCCCCAGTTTCACCTCAGCTCTGCAAGGAGATGACAGAGGCTCCTCTTAGTAGCCACAGACACTATTCCAAACTAATGTCACAAATAAACTAATATTGCCATTGAGAATCTTGGAGTAATGAGTAATTTCATAAAGAATTCAAGATGGGTAGGAGTTACACATGTTCATGCAGGTGAGATGTTGTACAAAGACAGAATGATTTAAATTTGCTTTAGAAAAAAAGGAAGATGATGACATTCACCTTGGAAAATGCAGATCAATACACTCGGGATAAGTTTACCCAAACTACATACATTTGGTAGAAGGGTGTAAGTCCTGCAAGGAAGAATGCTGAGAATTCTTTCAATACAATAGTAAATTGGACATACATGTGAAGGAATAGAGAAATACAAAAGAGCAGGAATACATTGATCTGCACATACCGCAGGGAGAAGACTAATAGTCCATTTCTCTGAGGATCAGATACATCTGTCCTTGAACTACTTCACTCCATTTAAGAAGATCATTATTGGAATTATATAGGTAAATGAGAAAAATATTTTTCAAAGAGCTGAAGTATCAGCACACATACTGTTTGAAATATTACAATTGATTATGTGTGAGATATATCAGCTATACTCTACATCCTGTCTGTATATGGAATTCAATAATGGGTTGTCAGGGATCAACAAAGCAAAAGTCCCCTAATCAATGCAAAGAAAATGTTAACTGAAATTTGTACTGGTTAAATCTACCTGTGTCTGAAATTAGAGCATCCTAGCCACTATAACAAACATTTGAACTTTTCTGTACTTGAGGCTGGCAACAGTAAAACTACATGATTGCTACTGACTACTTAATTCTAGTGAGGTCTTGCAACATGACAGATGAGAAAACCAAAATATTTTCCTAGTCTTTTCAAGGGCCAAATCATAACTGCACAGATTCTTTGCACTTATGACTAGAGGAAAATAAGAATGATTTTATCTGGCTTCTTACTTGCCTAACACCATCTAATTTTGTCAGTTTATATCTGTGCTGAACCTGTTATCTTAGGGTTTAACATTAACAAAACAATGCAATTTGGCTGAAGGAGGTCGTATTATGAAAGAAAACTGTACTTCTCTATAGTAATCCAGACATGGAAAATCACTGTAGAGACTTGGAAGATCCTGGATGCTTTTCCATTATTTAATTATGCTCACATTAAAATGCTGTCCCTAATTTAGAATTTGAGACAGACAGAAGGGGTGGTGTGTTATGCAGAGTTACTGGGCACCAAAGCCATCTCAGGTCAGGTCACTGCTGCACTTGCACTACTTCTTGTATGTTTTGTCCTCCATTGGTTCAGGTGGTTCCTGCTGAAGTAATACCCATAACATGCAACTCAAATCATGGTTTACAACAGTTTAAAGGTATTTCCATTACAGTCTCCACCCCCGATCCTTTGGACCAGACCATCAGGTTTAACATTGCGATGAACTCCTGTCCTTGCTGCTGCTGTGGCTTGGACTTATCCACAGACTGCAGTCCCTTAGGGGAGTACCTGTTCCAAGTGGAACCTTATCTATGAGCCGCACTCTCTCCAGCGGTATACCTGCTGTGGCATAGACTTATCCACAGCCACAGTCACTTTGAGGTGAACCTCTTCCAGTGTGGCGTTCTCTATGGGCCACAATGCCTTCAGAAATATACCTGCTCCAGCATGGCCTTACCCACAGCCACAGTCACTTCAGAAGTAAACCTGCTCTGTCATGGGCTCATCCATGGCCACACACATGCTCCAGCATGACCTCATGCACATCCACTGATGCTTCAAGGTGTATCTGCTGTAGCATGGACCTATCCACAGCCACAGATGCTTCGAGGTGTACCTTCTCCAGCATGTACTTATCCTTGGGTCGCAATCCCTTCAGAGGTATACCTTTTGTGGCACAGACATAACCACAGCCACAAATGCTTTGGAATGTACCTGCCCTGGAGTGGACTTATTGATGACCACATATGCTTCGGGATGTCCTGCTCCCACGTGGACACATCCATAGGTCACAACAGTCCCTTCAACTCAAGTTCACACTGGAGTTCCAGTCTGTCCAGTACAGCAGTACAGAAACACCAGCAATGCCCTGGCCATCTGCCAGCCCAGGTGCATCACCGTTGTTATCAAAATGTTCCTTGGCACAGCACAGTAAGATACACAGCAGTACAACAGTACAGCAAGCAGCAAAATAAAAAACCAGCCACAAATGAGCACTAGACTCTAATACACAGTAAGGGAAGCAAGCCCCAAGGCAAGCACAAGAACATGCCAATTAATAGCTAAACAGTAATAACAGCTATAAGTTTGATCTAGCAAATTCCAGTCAAACCTGTCATTATTTCAAACCCTTCAAGTCCCATGCTGGGTACCAAAAACAACTGTCGTGGTTTAACCCCACCTGGCAACTGAGCACCACACAGCCACTCACTCGCTCCCTGACAGTGGGGCAGGGGAAAGAACTGGAAAGGTAAAAGTGAGAAAACTTTTCAGTCGAGATAAAGACAGTTTAATAAGTAAAGCGAAAGCTACACGCGCAAGCAAAGCAAACTAAGGAATTCATTCACCACTTCCCAAGGGCAGGCAGGTGTTCAGCCATCTCCAGGAAAGAAGGGCTCTGTCACATGTAACAGCTACCTGAGAAGAGAAAAAACACCTCTCCAAATATCCCTTCCTTCCTTCTTCCTCCAGCTTTATATGCTGAGCATGACGTCATATGGTATGGGTATGGGTATCCCTTTGGTCAGCCGGAAGCAGCCATCCCAGCTCTGTCCCCTCCCAAGTCCTTGTGCACCCCCAGCCTACTCACTGGTGGGGTGGTGTGAGAAACAGAAAAGGCCTTGGCTGTGTGTAAGCACTGCTCAGCAGTAACAAAACCATCCCTGTGTTATCAGCACTGTTTTCAGCACAAATCCAAAACGTAGCCCCATACTAGCTAGTATGAATAAAATTAACTCTATCTCAGTCAAAACCAGCACAGTGGTGTAAGATTCAAGCCAGCTGGTTCACAGACTGTCCTGGTTTTGGCAGGGATAGAGTTAATTTTCTTCCTCATAGCTGGTATAGTGTTGTTTTCAATTTAGGATAAGAATAATGTTGATAGCACACTGATGATTTTAGTTCTTGCCAAGCAATCAAGGAATTTTCAGCTTCTCACATTGGCCTGCCAACGAGAAGGCAAGGGGCGCACAAGAAGCCAGGAAGGGACAAAGTTGGGACAGCTGTCCCCATCTGCCCGAAGGGATGTTCCATATGACACCATGCTCTGTACATAACTGGGGTTGGCTGAGAGGTGAGGCAGCTTGGAAACTAGCTGAGCATCGGCTTTGGGTGGTGAGACATTGTGCTGTGCATCACTTGTTTGGATAGTCTGTTATTATTATTATTATTATTATTATTATTACTATTATTATTATTATTCCTTTTCTGTCCTATTAAACTGTCTTTACGTCAACCCACGAGTCTTACTTTTTTTTTCATTGTTTTCTATTCTCTTCACCACCCCACTGGGGGTAGGGGGAGTGAGCGAACAGCTGTGTGGTTGTTTTTGCTGATGGCCGGGTTAAACGATGACACAGACATGTTCTGCCTTCCAGAAAGAATTTGAAAAACTTGCTGTGATGACACAAAAATACTTTGCAGAAGTGAGTTTTAAGTAATTTTATTGAAATATTTACACAAAGACTATAAAAATAAATTCAAAATAATGTAATAAATTTTTAAATAAATGCATGTCTTTGCAGTATAATACTATCAACTTACCAGAGAAAGGAATCTTGCTGTGGAAAATGTGTAAGTTCTTACTTTTTAAGAGAAATTCTATGAGATAGCTGGGATAGCAGGAAACCTTGCCCAATTTTCAGTTAAATTCCTCCATTGTATGTAAAAAAAATGGTAATTTCAAGATGAATGAGATTCTGCTAAAAAAGGGAAAACATATCAAAGAGAATTTTAGTTTATTCTCAAGAGAATTTTAGTTCATCTCTAAAATAAATCTGCAACAGTACAAATATATGTGGAACATTTTTTCAGGTATATGATATCTAACTTTAGTCTAACCCTGCTATCCTGTGGTTTCTTGAGTTATCCTGATTTTCTGTGTTGTGGCTAGAAACTGTGTCAGAATGTTTCAGAAACTTTTCAGCTTTTATTATTTCCATCATATTCCTGCCATCGGCAACTCCTGGTCTTTGGCCTAACTTATGTTCTCTTGCATTTGTAAAAGGTGTTTTGTCTTATTAAAGGTTCATAAAAATATATTATTTTTAGTACCACCTTCTTTATATGTTTTTTTCTTTAGTTAGGACTAGTCTCTTCTGTCACTCTAGAGTTCCTCACACAGTGAGGCAATGCAGCTACTACACTGTATTCCAGTAAAAATGATATTGCTATTTTTTGTGTAAGGATCTGTACTCCTGAGCTGAGAGCGCTGGTCTCCGGGCTGGCCTGGGCTCACCTTGGCCAGAGCTGGGCTGAGCTGGTTTCAGCTCCTGCCTTGGGGCCAAGTGCCTGTTGCCTCCCCTGCCTGAGCCTGAGCTCTGCCAGTGCCATCAACATTGTTAAAATCAGTTTCTTGTTCAGCACTAACCCTTAAAACTATCATAAATAAAAAATATGAGTATGTGTTTTGAGTTCTCCAGGGTTATACTGAATACACCTGTTCAGTGTATATGCAATAGCATGCTGTTAATACATAACTTTACTGAGAAATGGATTATTTTAGCCTGACTGGAAATTTTCACCAAACTGTGATAGTGCTTTGGTACCCCCACCCACTCAGTCAGAGCTAACTGGTAAATATCTGCACTTGATCATCTTGTTTCATACAGATGTATTGTAATTTGCTTGCTAAGCTTAACTCAAGATTTTGGTGTAACTGGATAAAATTCTCCTCTGACTTTACCTAAGAGCTTTGATCTGTTTTCCCTTTTCTGACTAAACACACATGAGGTAGTGAACCTCTTTTCTACAAAAATATTATATTTGGTAAATAGCTGTATACGGACCTTTATATATCATAGTTACTACTGAGACACTCTAGAAATAGAAATCAAATTATGTTTTGGTAATTGCAATGGTTTGAAAGATGTTCTTTAAAAACAAAACAAAACAAAACAAAATAAAAACCCCATAAAACAAAAGAAAACCCAGCTGGCCTTTCAAATATTGCTCATCAGTCTTTTTGCTAGTTTTATTTGAATAGATTATGATTGCTTGTCCAGGGTTGAATTATTCTCCCGCTTGCTTATGTTGTGGTTACTGTGACCATGAAATAAAAATAAAAAAAAAAAAAAATCATAGATAATGATATCTGTTCTCCTATTAAGACAAATTTACATTGTTTAAGAGCAGATGGCTATATTAACACTTAGTGAGAAAAATTGTCTTTTAGAATTCATTTTGAATTCTGTCAGTAATCCTGAAGTGTAACATTCACAGCCATTGCTGCTTTTGCAGCACATTAAGCTTTTATGAAAGGAAAAGTTAATTACATATGATGACTAAACTCCAGGGATCATAATTAGCTGAACTGAATGGCTGCACATCAGTAATTAAATGTCATTCCACTTCATTGTACCGAGCCCTAAACCCAACCTTTAAAATGTCGTAGGTATTGGAATCTGTGGTATCCATAGGGCCATTTCTTCAGAGAACCTAAATGCGGAACACTATGCAAAATATATTAAGTGCAAACCATAATTATGTGTTAGTTACAGCACTTACGCATTAAGCAGGTTAACCTTTTTCAGATGTTGTCTATGGAAAAAAGATTGTTCCTTGGACAGATCTTTTTTTCCATGGCTTTAATGTGGGGCTTGGGGAGTGGGAAGGGGGACTTGCTTTTCTTTGTGCCTGAATTCTTTTTCTCCTTTTTATTTTTTCTTTTTTTCTGCCTGACAAAGTGTGTGACTTCTCTGCACATTATTTAGATTGTAAATATACAAAAATAAATGGCCACATCAGTCTCTGAATAGGATTTGGTTTGACTTATGGAGTATCAGAGTGAAGATTTCATAAAAAAAAAAAAAAAAGACCATTTATCTTAAATGAGTACAAGTTGTGGTTTAGCCCTAGCTAGCAGCTAAGCATCGCGCAACTGCTCACTCACTCCTCCCTCCCCATAATGGGATGGGGAGGAGAATTGGAAGAAAAAGGTAAAACTCATGGGTTGGGATAAGGACAGTTTACTAGGACAGCAAAGGGACAGGAAAATAACAGCAATACTTATAACAGAATATACAAGCTGGAGATACATGGTGCAGTTTGCTCACCACCCAGACACAATGCCTAGTCTGTCCCTGCTCCCTCCCAGTGACTGCTCCCTCCCAGTGACTGCTCCTCCCTGGCCTTCTCCCCCCTTATACACTGAGCATGATGTCATGGTACTGAATAGCCCTTTGGCTACTTTAGGTCAGCTATCCTGGCTATGGACCCTCCCAGCTTCTTTTGAAAATTAACTCTATCGCAGCTAAAAACCAGGATAGTAGAATAAAGCACAGAGCCCCACCACAAAAAGGTGTTCTTGATCTTCATTGCTATGCAGAACTTGTCAGCTTTACAGGACACAGAAGGTAAAACTGTTTTTCTGCAGTTTCACTACACTAGCTGTCCATTTTATTTGTTTGAAAAGCCTGTTTCCATATCGTGTTCCCAAAAAATTGTCGATAGCCAAAGAGTATAGATTTAAAAAGAACTGGATCTTCTTGTGAGAAGATAAGAATATTTAACATTAATTTTTCAATTGTCTACTTTAAAGACTCGGAAGAGAATTTTTAGGTGCATAAGGAAGGCACCTGTGAATTAATTTAGATGTTCTAAATGTCCTTCTTGAGTCCTCTTGACTATTGTCCTCTCTTGACTTCAGTCCATAGCTTTTTCCTCTCTTTATTAGAGCTAAGTTCGTCACCTAAACTGATAACATGAACACTTCTTTTTTATTCTCCCAACTCAGAATGCAGGTTGCAATTTTTTTTTATCTGTTTTTAGCCAAAAGATATTTAACTAATTTTTACTAAGTCCTTAAAAAATGTAAGTCATTAAGATCTTTAAAATGCCATTCTGTATGTTCAGTGCATAAAAGATAAACTGTAATTGCTTTTATGTAGTACAATTTGTTTTTGCTCAGTTGGATTAAGCATCCTACTACCATATGTCATCATTTCTTGTCTTCCATTCACCACCTGAGACAATACTGGCCATTGCCAGTATCACAGGAATCCAGGTCCAGCACAAACAGATGGTCAAATTGTAGGAAAGCCAAATTTGGAGGACTTGTCGAAAGAGGATTTTTTTTTTCAGTCCATAGAAATACTGTGACATTCAAAGGTGTCACAAAATTCAGTTGGAATCTTAAATAACTGAAAATCCTGACTAATGTATCTTATGCAAAATCAAAATAGATATGTTTACATTCGCTATGTTTCTATCTAAACTGCCTTGAAAAAGAGCACAAATTAAATTTCACTACGCTTATGCTTATATATTTCTCTTACAAGTGCAAAATATTTCTATGTATATTAACAAAAAAAACCCCATAGTAATGTAGATAGATAATTACGTACTTTTTAGACAGAAAATAGATGGAAAATAAAATAAAAACAGAATAATAGCTTTGACCAGGCTCCATTTGTCTGGTTTACTTTGCTCCATTGTCAATGACAATGAACTCTGCCTACAAGGCTGATGAAGATATTTTTGCCATAGGGGTGTGACATAGATTGAGTTATATGCCAGTTAGAACTGAATCTCAGAGATGGGGTACCAGTACCAGTACTACAAGAAATGGACGTACATTTCCCTTTCATGATAACACAGTGATAGCTTAGTATCAGTGCAGTATCAGACTGTTCAGTTTTGCATATGCTGTTCTGAAGAAAAGAGGCATATCTGCATTTATGTGGGGGTTTTGATTTCTTGTAAGCAATCTAAAGGTTATTCCAGCTATGCTATCAATCACAGGTATCTGCAATAAGCTGTGCCACAATTATATACATGTTTCAATTATGCCCTAAAATGGACCCTACCCAGCTTTCAAATTGCATTGATTAGTAATTACTTATTTGCAATTTATGTTTATACCACTGTGGTCTCTGAAATTATCCTGTGCTTTTTCTTTCAAAGTATGTGCTTGTACTTTTGCTATAGTCTCCTGTTTTTCCTCAAAGATTTTGGCAATGTGGCTTCATGGTTATGGTGACACAACCAGTTTTTTATCAATACAATCTAGTCACACTTGCATCCTTTTTCACTTTGCAAAGATAGGAATCATTTAACAGAAATAGATCATAAGGAAAGACTGAAGATATGACAGAAGAAAGACCTACTTTGATAACATTATTGTTATTATTATTATAATTATTATTACTACTATTATTATTGTATCCATATGTTAATATCATAGGTATCAAAAGCATTTTACAAGAAATGTAAACTCTTAATGTTTGTGTTTAACACAAGAAACTTACAACATCCTGTTGGCAGATCTAAATCCTTCCCCTGACCCCTTAGACTCTGGAAAAGTACATAATTCTTGGTTTGGAGAAATCAAAAGACTTTTTGAATGCATGTATTCCTCCAAGTCTTGTAGTCAATGCAAATTAAGATGATCCAAGGATCCTTGCCATTCTTAATACAAGATTTGGAACTATATTGCAAATGTATGTCCCCAAGGTTTCTGGGAACAGCTGTGAAGACCATAGTAAAGAAAGATGATTGTATCGGTTACTCTAAAGATACATGTAGGCAGAAGTTAGGCATGTGTGATTGGGAGAGTAATCCTAGATGAACACGTCTACCCTACCTAAAATCTATGTATAAAACAGTCTTTGCTGAGCTGACCTCCGGGAAACCAGCCTTCAGTGTAATATTTCTGCAATATTTACTGTGTAAAGTAAAGATTAACCCACTACAGTTCTAATGTAGTCAATTCTAAATATATCAGTGTGATTAAATTCAAAACCTAACACATTTCCCTAGTTTGATATTACATTTGGTTCTTAGAAGTTCTCTCTTCCCTCTCTCCCCTCTTTCTCGTCTCTCTGTCTTTTAGAATTCTAATCAATAATCAGCAGAGTTTTAACTATTAAAAGGAGTTTTGCAGATGCTTAAAATGGGAAGGATGTGTCCTGAGATGCTGATGTGCTGAAACACAATGAGATGACTTGCTACAATGGTAATAGGTGTGCACTGAGCTCATTATTTTAATTCATTGTGACTGGAATTAACCATCTTATCCCAGAGATTTTCACACACACTACCCACATTTTTGTTCTTGCTTTCCTAGCGTATTACACCAGAAGATCAAGATGTCAAAGTCTCCCTTCAAATAAAGTAAGAATCCTGAGTTACAATGCTCCTAGTCAAATGGAGAATGGGAAAACCAAAAGCTAACAGAATTAAATACAGAATAAAGGAGAAAATTGGTACATTTTATTTATCTGTGGAAGAAGAATGCTTAAGTTAACTGTTTTTTCCCTAACATATAGGCCCAATATTATATTTAAAGATCATAGAATCATAGAATGGTTTGGGTTGGAACCTCAAAGATCACCTAGTTCCAAGCCCCCTGCCATGGGCAGGGACATCCTCCACTAGACCAGGCTGCTCAAAGCCCCATCCAACCTGGACTTAAACACTTCCAGGGATGGAGCCTCCACAACCTCTCTGGGCAAACTGTTCCAGTACCTCACCACTCTCACAGTGAAGAATTTCTTTCTAACATCTAACCTAAACCTACCCTCTTTCACTTTAAACCCTTGTCCTGTCACTACAGTCCTTGATAAACAGTTGCTTTCCATCTATCCTGTAGGCCCCTTCAGGTACTGGAAGGCCGCAATTAGATCTCCCTGGAGTCTCCTCTTCTCCAGGCTGAACAATCCCAACTCTCTCAGCCTGTCCTCATAGGAGAGGTGCACCAGCCCTCTGATCAACTTTGTGGCCCTCCTCTGGACTCTTTCCAACAGCTCCATGTCTCTCTTGTAGTGAGGCCCCCAGAGCTGGACACAGTACTCCAGGTGGGGTCTCACAAGAGCAGAGGGGCAAAATCACCTCCCTCGACGTGCTGCTCACACTTCTTTTGATACAGCCCAGGACATGATTTGCTTTCTGGGCTGCAAGCGCACACTGCTGGCTCATATTGAGCCTTTCATCCACCAATACCCCCAAGTCCTTTTCCTCAGGGCTGCTCTCGATCTGTTCCCCGCCCAGCCTATAGCAGTGCTTGGGGTTGCACCGACCCACGTGCAGGACCTTGCACTTGGCCTTTTTGAACCTCATGAGGCTTGCACATGCCCACCTCTCAAGCCTGTCAAGGTCCCTCTATATAAATAAAATAGCTCAATTGTCTTTGAGCATTGCTGAAGACTGAGGACATTTCTTCCTGAACAAAGAGAAACAAGCACAATACAAAAGTAAATAATTAAAGTTAAATAGGATGGACGGCCCATATAGCTGGTAATAAGATAGAGCATTACACCTCTAGGTCACTTCTTCACATCTGTACCAGATCAGTAGTGACAGAAAGTGTTACCCTCTGACAGCTATTCAATGGCCTGTGTTGAAATGATTTACTGGGTTTAGTCCCATTTCTAATGGACAAGGATCCACATTGCAAATGACATTAATTGGCAACCTTGTGTGGTAATAAAAGCAGAGAGGCCAATACCTAAATGTTCTTGAAGACTTAAAAAAAGACATCTCCTCTTTGGAGAGGTCAGACATAGTCAGAGTTAAGATCTTTTGGAACAATCTGATAGTCAGAGAGCTGGGGGTTTTTGAGAGACATAATTACACCCCAGTTATGCAGAAAATTGGAGTTTTCAGCATTGCCATTCCAGATACTTTCCCATGTATCTATTTATTTTCATAGGTTGTTAACAAAATATAAAAAAGAAGATAATATATGCAAATGTTTCAGCAGATGCAGAAAGATTCACATATACAGAACGGCTTCTGGTCTAACAGACAGAGATGCTGGGAGGCTCTCAGAAGGTATTGAGAAAAGTAAATCTCACCAGTAAAGTTTCTGGAGAATTAGTCTGTCTACCTTTCTATCTTTTTAATAGGCCTTCCTACATATATATGTATATATATATTTTTGTTGTTGTTTTTTAAATAAAAAATGGAAAATAAAAAGACATTCCAAATGGTAAGCTTGTTCTTTTGGGCTGGCACTGCTAGTTTAATTCTTACAGAACAGCCACTCAAGCTTAGCTTCCCACTTTTCTTTCCCTGTGTCTTTTTTGTATGCCCTCAGCAAGTCATGCAAGAGGAAACATACTTCCCTTCAGACAGTAGACTAATGATATTAGCATAAAGTCTAGCTACTAGTCTCAATTTTTTGTCAAAATAATAAAAACTTCATACTGTTATAAATAACTGTGTTTTCAGACATTACAATTCTCTCCATGTCTTTGTGTCTATTGCCAGTATACAGTACTATTTGGACTTTATATTGTTCACTGGTCAACCTGTGTCCTAATAGGTAGTCTAGCAGTTGTTAGAGATAATCAGGCACGTTTGACAGATGCCACATCTGATTAGACTGTGATACAGTTAAACAGATTCCTCTGTGATGGCCCATTAGAAGCATGGTTGTGAAGAAGTTACTGATCC
The DNA here is from genome assembly GCA_013400195.1 of Aramus guarauna. Taxonomy (NCBI): domain Eukaryota; kingdom Metazoa; phylum Chordata; class Aves; order Gruiformes; family Aramidae; genus Aramus; species Aramus guarauna. The sequence continues at coordinate 99,267 of VXBL01003315.1, forward strand.
ATAAAGAACTGTCTGTAGAAACCACTGGTCTTTTTATATCACTTATCTTTTTCAGTTGAGAATTATCGTCCCATTCTTTGTAATGAATGGATATTCACCTTAAAAGTAGCACTAAAGAGTATAAAATAAAAAGTTTATTAATCCATTTTATCTTTTGTATTGCACTCACTGATCCTCTTACAGGAAGCATTAAAAACAGCTTGCAAAATGAAAAATGAAAGTATCTTTAAAATACCTTTAGAGTTACTGTTCTAACATTATAAGAGAATCCAAACAACAAAAAACATGAAGGAACATGTGCCTTAAGAAGAAATTAATGTTCAGTTAAATTTTATCTCCGCAAAATAAACAAGATAAAAATGAAATCCAAGAGGGTGGGTTTTCTTTCTACAAGAAAACATGATAAGATGAGAATAAACATGTTTTTTTGAAAGATTCTTCTTCAACAAAATCTATTTTGAAAGATTCTTCTTCAACAAAATCTATTAAAATTTTACCTCACATTGTTACCAAAATGCTCCAAGAATGAACTTTAAATAATTCCCTATAAAGTGTAGAGATGAACATGCATTTATTTTGAAAGAAATAAGTTCTTTGACAAGCACGAGATCTGTCATTCTAGGTTGACTACATACTTTCAGCTTGAAAGAGATACTTGTGTTTTCCTATTATCCACCACTTCAACAGTTTGAAACTGTTTACATTTTTGTGAGACAGGAATTGTAGAAGTGAACCCAAATCAGACCTTAGCTATGTTAGGTCTCCAACAACTTTACTGAGTGTTGTAAACACTAAGGTATCTGACCAAAAGGCGGCAATATTGCTTTTGGAGTACCTACGGAAAACATTAGAAAAATGCAGGACTAATTTTCTTCATTTTCTCCATGCTTTTTTAAGTATTGGAAAAAATACTTTCTATTTGGTTGGGGGGGGGCAGGGAGGGAGGGGATGTTTACCTGATTTTAATTGTGTAAGAAGAACTAAAATATGTCTAATTCAGAGGAATTTTAATGGATTTTTCTCCATTCTTAAGCTTGGCTGTGCTGTCTGTTAATTTGCAGTCTGAGTAAATGAAATAATTTAATATGCAGAGATATGTCTGCATAAAAGATTGACTAAAAAGTTTGTACAAAGGTTCTGATCAAGACCTACACTTTATATTTTGGCTTTGTATTTCTTATGAAAATATCATTTGACATGTGAAAGAAAAACATACCTTTGTACACAGGGTTGCTCAGAATATTTGAATACTCTCTGCGGTTTGGGACTGTGAGATGCAGTGGAGCATGTAACATTGTGGAATCTGCTGATGGCAATATGATTGTGATGCAAGAAGAAAAGATTGGTGAAGAGAAGGTATCAAAAAGACACATTTTCACTACATTATAAAACAGTTTCTAAATGGTAGCTATTCAGCAACTACAGTGATAGACTTGGTATGAATGTGAGGAATTAAGAACAACAGAACATTCAATTTAACATGCTACTTAGTACAGAGTTGGTCTATCTTAAGTTGTATTTTCAGCCAGCCACTTTGAAGGTAGGCTGCTTTCTGACTGAAAAGTTTGAATTTCTCCTGCTGTCTCAAAGACTTTCTGTCTAAATTTAAAGGAAGATGGCTACTTACTGCTCTGTACTGGCAATATAAATAGTCATTTAAAGATTAGAATTCTGCATGCAGCAACCTCTGTAGCCCTGAGGAGTCAGTCACATATTAAAGTGAATGCAAGAAGAGGATCAAACTGGTATCTGAAAAAAAAAAATATAAATGTCATTCTAATTTTTACAGTGGAAGAATAAGCTAGTAAAGACAAACACTATTAAATCATAATTTTTAAAATCTAATTATTATAATAGTTTGTAAGCTCAGACATCTATGCTAGGACTTTGTCCAGTTTCCATTGTCGAAGTGTTGACATTCATAATATCTAATGATCTGTAAGGGAATAAAGTACTCACGGAGCAGAACACTGTAGCCCATTGCTTTTCTGTATGAGATTCTAAACACACAGAAGCTAGCTGTTAATTCATATTGAGTGCTGAGGCTATCATATTGAATATTACAAATGCCTGATTGATATTGAATATTATCCCATGTTAACAACCATCCCAAACTCTCATTTAAACTCAGATTAACTATCGGAAAATGCAATAGAAGAATGCAGCTTCTAGAGGATGTATGATTATCAGTGATCTTTCCCTCATGGCCCAAACATGAAACGACACAATTGTATATAAGCTCAAACACATACATAAAGACAAACACATATATAGACACATATATTGTAGATAGAAAAGTTATTTAATGAATACTAGTTAACAAGCTGAATTTAGTGCTCCTTTAGACTCCTTGGTGTTTTCATGACAGGGGTCTCAAAGACTACCACCATATAAGACCAAGGAACATTTTATGTTATGTCCAAACCCAAGAAGCCCACAAATGCACTTTATTGCCAAATATATTTTCAAGAAAGAGAAAGAACTTTTTTTTTAATTACTGTCCCAATTGAAAGTTACAGGCTTGAGCATGATGGTAAAATAATGAAAAAAAAATAAAAAAAAAAATTTGGTTTATGGAGAAATCATCCCACTTTACTTTGGTTTTCACTCAGCTAGAATAGAACAACTGGTGACAGTATGACACCTAGCTTGTACAGAATGATAGACAAATATTAACAATAAATTTTTACAAAGATCACTTAGAATCAAATCCTAATTTAAATTATTATCAGAACGATGCAGATAACTGATGCAGCCCTCCTTGACTGGCAGACATCAGAAGCTTGTTGGAGCTTGTTCATCAGTAGAACTTCTCAAAAGCCTTTGTGAAGGCTGTTCAGAAGTGAACAGGATCCTAGACTGAGACCAAGGTACTCAGGAATTACAGGTTTGGAATCGCTAGAAGGTCTGTCTACCAGGCACCCAGGTCTGTAGTTCCTTCCAGACCCAAGTGTTTCTCCAGCTTCTAGTGATCCTTCAAGAAGGTAGCCTAGAAAGTAGGGTTCATGCCTGAAAACCTTCAAAATTCAATCTCTTAAAGCTTTTCTGAAACATTTTGAACATGTCAGGAGATATTTTGACTTTATCAAGATGAAACACCAGAATCAACATAAAGAAATACAGAATTGGGATTAGTAAACGAGATTCTTTCAAAATTAAATGTTAAATCCTTTTTAGCCATGTCTCAGTAAATTTTCATCATGTGTCTGGTTCTTGTAAAACTATTTCTAATGTATAAATATGTATATAATTAGGTTTTTTTAAAAAGAGTTTGCATTATTTCCTAAGAAATATTATTGTGAGATATTTTTTTGATTTTCTTAATATTCTTTTGTGTAATAGAAATAATTAAAAGTATTATGAGGGAGAGAATCAAAGCTTAAAACTTAAGTAGTAATATTTTTTGCTTTTTATGTTTTGAGGATTGCTGAAAATTAGGTATTTTAACAATCACTCCTTGCTGTAATCTCAGTTGCTAAAACTGTTAGAGAAAACAAATAATACTAGATCATTGCTAGTTAATGTTCTGAAATACTTAAATGACTGTTCATAGAATGTAATGTGATTTTGCAGTAACAATTTTGCAGTATTTATGGAGATTTTTTTTTTTTTGCATTTCTTCTTCACTAAAAAAAAGTGTATTTTACCTTGTTATTTTCCTTTTTATGAATACAGTGTTAGCATGCATTTTCAGGTCATTTTTCTGTGCTAAAAATTATAAAAATACTTTTGAATTATGAAGTAGCATGCAATCTTATCTGAGAAATAAAATTACTACATTTAAAAAATATACTTTAGTTAGACTTTTTCAGAATATCAGTTACCAGTATGGCTCAAGAGATGCACTTTAAAAGTTCGTTTATTTCATATTTTGAATGTTCAGGTGAAAATAGCAGGTGCTTTACACCAGAAATTTCCTGTTGAGTTTTTGCATATTTAAACACATTTAAAACTTTAGGAAATCTACAGCTTTGAATTAGGTTGAAGGAGCAAGTTTTGACCTGTCAATTCTTGTTATATCAGTTACTTATCATTAGTTGGAAAGTATTTTGGATTTATTTTTTTTAATGGAAATTCTCCTAGGGAGAGGAAAACATTCTGTTCCTAAATTCTGGTATCTTGGACAACTAACAAGATCCTTTCAAAACACCTGTGCTTAATTGCCTGTGTTAATTTATTGAGAAACTCCACATAGCAATATACAAAATGCATCAGTTATTTGAGCATGGTCTGCTCTTGTGCTGAATTATTATTTTCACCGTAGTGATAGCAAAATGTCATAGTTAAGAAACAGAGTCCCACTGTATTGGGTGCTATAGAAATGAGGATCAAATTTGTTCCATACTGATTCTAGTGTAAATCAAGGAATGTAATTTTAAAACTTTACTTTTCCAATGTAAAAGGATCAGCTATTCATACGCATTTTTCTCTTTGCTTTCAATGTTAAGACTTACAATTAAAATGGACCTGATCCTCAGTTGTCTCTTACCAGCCACTTTAAGCTCCACATCCTGGAACTAGAAAAAGACCTATCTGGTGTCTGGAGAAATCTCCTCTTTTT
>VXBL01003315.1:103835-135072 GCA_013400195.1 Aramus guarauna
TTTTTTTTTTTTTTTTTTTTTTTTTTTTTTTTTTTTTTTTTTTTTTTTTTTTTTTGTGATCACATAAAGCTAAAAACTGTGATACTATTCAGCACTCTAAATAATTTCTGCACAGTTCATATCTTGGAAGTAGACCCCTCATATCATTTGTATACCAGAGCACAAAGAAGTCATTTAAATGATCATGAACAAGTTTATCTTTATCCACATTACTGTGACAGAAGTATTTTAAATTTTTCCCTTGGAATTTAATGCAGATTATTTGTCTCTAGGAAACTATTGTAAAGAATGAACTAATAATTCTTTAACCTTTCAGTTTTACATTTCCAAATTTTTATTTGTGGTACTTATACAGAGTAGATTTTGCTTTGTTACTCAAGTTAACCATTTCATCCTCTGTCTTCTGTTACACTCTTAGTCCAGATATTGAATTATTTTAGAATCCTAAAATAGATGGTTTCAATCTGGCGGTGATGGTGGTGGTGGCAGGGGTGGCTTACTGTGTGTTGTCAGCACCTGGAATCCTTCACCAAAAGGAATATGATATTCATGTTAATGTTTTTCAATTCCTCCTTCAGAGATTGACTCCAAGTAGTTTTTGTATGTTTGCTAACACTCCTTTAAACCTCTGCTCTTTCTTCTTTGGTATGAAGTTCCATGTTACATTCAAACTTACTATATATGGTGCTTTTTACATGTTAGATACTATTTCTTTGTTATCTTTGCTACCTCTAGAACAAGCTTTGTCTTGCTCCGATTCTTTACTGTTTATTGCTGTGGGGTCTCCAGTATTAACCCTGTGCCTGATCTCATCATTCCATGCCTGATCTTCCACCTCTAGTCCACATACTGTGCCTCCCATCCTCAGGCTGCTGTTGCCGTACTAGGCTTGTATACCTCAATGTAATGGTATTTAGACTTACGAATATCTCATTTCACATGGAATAACTACTTATTACTACTATCCGTGTAAAACTGTGGTCATACCATGCAATGATAAACACAGGGAAAACATCTGACATCTGGTCAATTGGAGAAATTGCTGTCACAGTTAAAACAAGAAAAACAAAGCTAGATGCATGTTAAGAAAAATTCAGAGAGCGCAAGCCTGACAAGCTTCCGTCCTGGCAAACTCAGTACAAAGCTTGCAACCTGCTACTAGCACTGGTAACATACATTCCAGGTTTACACAGTCACACTTTGAAGATTTCAGGAAATTCTAGATCTTCACCTTGTGCTTGTGCTATAACCTTGTAGCCCTGCAAAGTTGCCATTGCTAGTACCAATATTGAATTTGCAAGGCCTCAGACTTGCTCTTTCTGAACTTTTCTTGACCTACCTGCAGCTTTGTTTTGGGCTGAGATGAAAGCCAAGCAACAAAGACTGTCTTCCAGAATTTTATTAATTTTAGGAGAAAGGAGGGATTTCCAAAAGCAGAATGTCATTCCAACTACATTTAAATTGAATGATGTTCCAAAGTAATTTAAATTTATTCCTGACAATCCCTATTTATGCTGCTGTATTTAAACTGCTCTGCTATCAATACAATGACAGAGTGGAGCTCTTCTAGGACGTATGCTGGCTATCAGTGATTTTAATCTGAGAAGCAGTGAGAACTGGTTGGAGTGCAATTTAGCTAAGCAATGGATGTAAAAGGAAGAATGTTACAACACAAAGGAAATTTAAAGCTGGCAATATGAAATTGGTTTATGGTCTCACTATCCAAAGTGGTCACAAATAGGCCTGTGAAGTGAATTAAGTCTTATAAAGCTGAATGTTGTTGAAAGATTTGTTCTAGGTCAGGTGAAATACATCACTTTCTATAGACAAATGTAAATAAAATCAAATTCTGCTAAGAACTACATGCTCAAAAAATCAATTAATTTATAAAGCAGTGGCATAATCTGTTTTATTATAATGGCTCGTACTCCTCACTTGGGGCCAGAGGCTCAGTGATAATGCTTACAGAAAACAAGATTAAGTATGTTCATGCAATGCAAGGTACAAGATTTATTCACTGATTGATTGATTTGATTGATTAAGGTTCTGACAAAACAGACAGTTATGGATGAGTTGTAGGTACAGTAACGGAAAACTCAGAGGGCACAGGCTCTATGAGAAAGGGCATAATTCCACAGCAGCTCCTAGTGATGACTTTTTAAAGAATGATGTATTTTTTTGCAAAAGAAAGTTGTGGATCTCTGTGGTGAAGTGCACACAATAGGCTGAGACCACAGAACTTTATCTCATTCTCTCTTGAAGCTGTTCCATGAAGAATTGTAAATGATAACTGTTTATATTTCAGAACTGTAAAAATTTAGGCCTTGGGTGTGTTCTTTTAGATAGATGTCAGTCACAAGTTTCAGATCAGTATCAGATGCCAGATCATGGAAGTCCCCAGACTTTGACAATCTGTGAAGATGCAGCCAAAGCTCGTGATGTAATCTAAAAACATTAAAAATATTTTATATGCAACACAATACTGTGCAATTCTGCTATCGTTATTCTTAAAGGCTTTTTTTTTCTTTTTTTTTTTTACATGGGAAACATTACTCGAGTCTTAGATTTAATCAAAGGGCTAAGTGCTACCAACACAAGAGTCTGCAGAACTGGACTTGCGTGTGGAGATATAGATAGAAAATAATAATAGAAAATGTGGCGTAGGGATTTCTTTCCTATAGTGAACATTTTCATGCAAGCCTCTGCAATTACAAAAGTCCTTACATACCTGTAAAGATGGATGACTTTCAGAAATTCCCAGTTATGTTTTTAATCAAATCTTTGACTCCATCATCTTGTACGTACCTTCCTCTAAGACCCCAAATAAGGCTCACTAAGTCTTAGACACATTAAGTCTTGCACACCAGAAATGCCCAACTTTGTAGAAACCTAGCTTCACGGGGCACGATCTCACCGAGTGAACGCTTGCTGGCTGGGTAACTCTAATCACTCAGAAACATTCAGTGTCACAGCAAGGTTCTTATCCCTTTAAGAACTGTTTTGCCATCCATATGGCAAATCCTAAGGGGAAACCTGAAAAGTTGGTAGAGTCCCTAAAGCATTCTGGGAGGAAGTCAAGGAGAGTGCGAAGCTCTTCTGTAGAAACTAGGCCATTACACAACGAGAAATAAAAGAACTAGGAGACAAGAAAGAAAGTATTCTCTCTATCAGTAAGGCCTAAAGCTTTGGCTGCTTTTATGGGGTATAGATTAATCTCTTTCTCCACGTAGATTCCCCTAGAATGCAGCCTCCCAGTTGAGAGTTATCTGTCCATAAGGCTATTTTGCAAAAAGTAAAGAGACTGAAATAATTCTTTTTTTGATCATTAACTTTAACCCAGGTTAATTTCAGAAGAGAACTGAGAGGATGAGATCCCAAATAGCTGTAGTTTCTTTGCACCCCACGCTGGCTGCTCATAGACTCAGCACGTTCAAATCTCCTTGGCAGTTTGTACGTATGTGACTTTAGGTGATCTGAGAAGGAATGGATCAGTCTCCTATCCTTAGACTGTGCCTTTAGTTTGTTGTCTAGCAGGGCATGCTTGGCTTTTACCCAAGAATTTTAGGTGTATACTGGTAGAAAATGAATGTAGAATTTTGATATTGAAGTTTCATTTTGTTCTAGGCATCATCCATTCAGGAAACAGAAGAATATCGCATGATCCATATGCCCAATAAATAAAAATAACTGCATCTTCCAGTCTTGAACACTCATAACAAACTGCCTGTGGATGAGGCACAGAATAAGAATCATTTGCGGACATTATTCAGCAAATAAATTCAAATAAGGGATGCATTTGAGAACATAATAATCTGCTCACTGACAACTGGCAAACAGAAACAGAGGCAAAATTTGTCAGATAAATGACACATTATGAATTATTCACTCAGTTTTGCAACACGTTGATTATACTCTGTAATCAAATACTGTGCAACTCATTTAACCAGTGGGACTGAGATCTGGAAAAGAAACATGGTTTCACAGCTCACTATTAAGACGGGGATGAGGATAGTTTGTAAAACAGCTGGCTCCACAGATTTAACCCTTCTGAACATTTGTTTTCCTAATCTGGCTCATTTGTCATGTAAGTCACAACAATGATCATCATAAAGACTGCTTTTCACATCTTAGCTAGACTGTTTTTATCTTTGTTTATGTACTGTACATTAGAGTTTATTTGTTTTTAACTGGACATCATTTAAAATGTTAAAGGAACCATTTGGCAAGGGGCCTCTGTTCTCACTTAATGTACATGAAAATAAGTTCCACACATTTCTGAAGATAAATCTATTTGATGCTAACATTGACACATTATAAGATAACTACATTAGGCATCACTTTTGTTCTTCTGATATGAATTAAATGTCCATATCATCATTCATTCCACAGAAAGTTAAGTAAGCAGAGAAACTATGTATAGTAAAGGAAAAACAAGGAACGGGCATAGAGCGGAAGAGACATGAAACAAAGCTCCATAAATGTACCCAGAAAATATGATGCATTGGAGACGCATACCCTTGGTAAATGACTTGAGTATCACCTCTGTTCTTGAATGACAATCAGAGTCACTGCAGGGCTAAAGGAGGAATATGAATGGACTACTGTGCTATGAGCTGCACGGTGTGACAAATAGCATGATAAAGCAGACTCTGAGAGAAGGTTGTGCTGCTCTTCAAATGGAGATCAACATTTAAAAGAACTTCAAAGATGTTTTCTGCAAATATAACATCAGTTCACTCCCCATAGCAGAAATAAGAGAATCCCCAGTTTAAAGTGTCCCATAGTGTGTAATGTTAAGACAAATATTAACTTAACAAGCACGTGAGGGAGGTTTACCCACTTTCTCTGACTTATACTAAAGCAGATCCCATGATTATTCTGTATTCACCACTCAGAGACTTTCCATGAGATGCAATGCACCCCTCTTCCTACACAGATTTTTAAGTCTGGTTTCATACCACATATCCTTAAGTCATCAGTAATAAAACCCTTGGTGCCATTCAGTTTGGAATCATGGGTACTCTCATGCTAGGAGAAACTGTATTTTTTAAAAAGTGAAACACCTGGCTTTGCCTAAATGTACTGCAATGTTTCTAACCATCTCGGTATTGCCATATGTCCTGAGTCTTGAAAGTGCAAGAAAATCGACAAAGCATTGGCTGTTAAATTAACAGTTGGCATAAGTTTGTGCTGTGGGCACTCACACCAGTTTATGCCTACCGTTATCCTCATGCAAGAGAAATAGTTTTAGTTCTCATAATTTTAATAGAAGCTCAAGCTCAAGCAGGGGCTCATTGTTCACATCTCCCACTGCAGTCAGCAAGAGCTGAGATGGAGGTACACACAATCAAAGCATTCAGCATGGGAAGTGTCTTCAATCAGGAAAGAGCAAATATAATTAAAAATATGGCTTATGGTCACTGATCTTTGTTAAAATATACCGTGTAATTAGATAATAGCTTTGGCTGCATATAGATATTTCTGCTGAGGGACTTTAGGGGCCTTCGGAAGATATCCACTCTGATAAGATTGAATAATTCACTCCCATGAAAATATAGGGAAACTGTGTTCATATCCATCTCACTCTATTTCACAATGTCTGATTCAGAAGAAAGATAACGGTTCCCTTCTATCTTACAATGTCCAAAGAACTTTCAGACTAAAGAGAGGTACCAAATAAATTCAAGTTCCCAAGGGTCGAAGGAAACCTGAAAGCTAGATTGAACAGTTTACCATTACTTTGAGCTCTTACGTCTCACTTTAAAAAAGGGTAACATAAACTGGATCCCATTCCAACATCAGATGGTGAATGTGACATTAATCTAATATCATAGCATACATATGTATTAAAAAAAAAATGAAAAAGAAGAAGAAAACACAGCTTGAGCATATTCATGAGTACTGTTGATAGAGCCCGTAACAAGCAGAACACAGTATCTGGAGCAAAAATAAACTGACATTGGATTAGGATTTCTGTTTAGTGAAGTGGTTCTGTTGCGAGGCAGAAAATCCTATGATTCTACCCATGAATTTACTTTGTTAGGAAGCATCTTGAAAGAGGATATTCAAAAAAGGCAAACACTCAACAAGGGAAGAGGAGAATGTATAGAGAGAGCAGTGAACATTATGAGAAGCAGCAATGTAAGTACCAGAGTGTCCTGAGGACATATCTTCCTGCTCTTGGTCATTTTTGTGAGGAGTTAACGAAAGGTCACTCAGAAATAGGATTATTCGTCAGTATGCACCTTTGGTGGAATGGATGGGATAAAAACAGCTGACAAGATTGGGCTGTGAGCCAACGTGTGTGAATGAATCACCCCAAACTGCCTGTTCTGAGACGGTGTGTGCCCCAGAACTGATAATGCTAACGAGGAAGGGGACTACAAACATCATCTGGATTAAGTGCTTACCATTGGATTAACAAGAGAATTTGAAAGAGCCATTTTGAAAAGCGGTATAAAAGAAACAGGAAGATTGATACGGGGAAGAGAGACCCCGGGGACAAACGGGGTGGGCAGGCGGGTGGGTGCTGCCCGCTCCGCGCGGGCCGGGTAGAGCTGCCTCCCCCGGGNGGCTGCCTCACCGCGGGGGCGGCGGGGGCGTCCCTGGAGCCGGAGCGCCCGGCTCTGCCCGGGGGGTGCCGGGGGGCACCCGCACGGCCGGGGAGGGAAGGGGGGAGCGGGGTGCGTGTGCGTCTGGGTGTGAGAAGTGTTCGGGATTACATAGAAAAAGATGTTTAAGAAGATGCAGGTGTTTAGTATTGTGTCTTATCTGTTGTATTAGCGATACTGATACTGAATAGTATAGTTCACCGATTGCTAGTTAATCACATGTTGTTAGGAAATCAATAAACCACTTCAACCCTGTTTTGATTTAAACTATGTGAACTGAGCAGTTTTTGCCTGAAACACTATCTAAATAATTTTAGACAGACATGTCAAACATTCACTATATGCTATAACATTCAAGAACTTAGGGAGAAGAAGATGAAGGCATCTGTCATATACTATACTTTGAGTTGATAAAGACAATGATTGAAGAGAATGTCAGAAATGTAGATTGTTTCAGGAAAGCAAGCATTCCCAATGGTATCAGAACTGTGGAGAGAGCTTCGTAGGCAGTTCAGTACATCATGGTCATGTGGCTGCTCACCATACAATTTCCATTTTTTTTAACATAATGGTAAATTTTAAATTCAGATTTTAGTTTACAAATGATTATAAAATTCCAAAAATAAAAGGTAGTAGGATTTTTTAATCAGCATTAAATATTTATTTGATAGTCATTTTAGTTCTTACTTTATTTTCTGTGCAATAATTATAATTCTCTTAAGAGCAGCTTTTACATACTGTCAGAGATCAGAGACCAGAGCTCAGATATCAGACATGTTGCAATTATGACAATAATGATTTTACCCACTGAAATCATGAAAGTAAATTTTCCACTGGGAATAGCTGCTGGATGTTTTTTAATAATAATTTGTTCTTAGATTAAAAATAAACTTTGAAGTCCATCTTATTTAAATGCAAAGATGTTATTTTACTAGATTTTGTTAAATAATAACAAATATTTTACATGGGAAATCAAAAGATAACAATCCCACAGAACTATCAACATTCTACTATTTTATTAATTATCATGCTGAACATTGAAAACAGGTCTAACACTGTTTAAATTAAAGAAAAAGATGTTGGTAATCACTTCTTCGGTGTTAGTAATATTAAGAATATGCTAACTTTATTTCTCCTAAAACAGAATTTGTTCAATTAAAATTCTTATTTTACATAAATATCAGTTTTACATAATTTACAAAATTAATACAAATTGTATCATAATTCGATCTTAATACTTAATGTCATTTAATTTAGAAGAGAGTTTTATTAGGTGTATCTTTAGAAAAAAAGGTTCCAGTTTTAGAGGAGACAATAATGTCATATGAATGGGGGTAAATCTTACAATTTTGTTATGTCATTCCTAAACTATTCAAACAAACACTTGAATATTTGTATTTCTTCACTTGATCTTATTTAGTAGAGTTCCAAACAATTCAGATGAGTTGTTCCCAACAGTATTTTTAAACTTTAAACAGGTGTTACTTTTGTTTGGTTTTTTTTCCCCCCGCCTTCTCAAGTGGCAACAGATAATAAATATTCACTACATTAGATCTCTGAAGATACACAGATCCTGGAAACTAATACCCAGATGACTTAAATGGACAGTGCTAGTGCCTCCTCATGTTTGTCTGATGATAATGAAAATGTTGTTAGACTAAAACAGCAGCAACAACAGCAATTATCTAGGTGGCTTGGGTGTTTGCATTGCAAAATTCTGGTTTGTTAGCTTGAACTTTTCAGTCTATAGCAAAAATTTTTCATATTAGTAAAATAAATGTATTCATATTCAGTCTTTCCATTTTAAAACATTAGCAAAAAGGTCCTTTTAAGCTATTAAAAATACTTTCAAAATTTAGAAAGTAGTTTATTCATTTGGTATTACTGGATCAAATAAATCCTTAGTCTCCAAAACTTTTCTGTTACACCAGGTACTCCTTTCCTTGAAATATTTATGTTATTTAGAAACTAGGGAGCTTTAATGGATTCATTAAAAAAAAAAAAAAAAAAAGTCACTGCCTAAATTTAGACATTAAAACTTGTGCATGTTTTCAAAAAATATACTGTTTTTCTACATCGATCATGTTCCATCAATGATGGTATTAAGGTGGGCCAAGGTGGGGAAGAAAACTGTCGTGTTCAGGAATAAAATGTGTTGAAAATATGTCATATAGTAGAAGACCAAAAACTATACAGCTTCATTTTGATATTTCCATTTTAATTTTGAAATTTTTTTCAAGGAAAAAGGATATGAGTCTATTTTAATAGTTTTGCAATTAAGTTTAAATAATATAGTACCATTTGAACCAGGAAATCTTCATCCATTTGCTTCCTGCTATTGAAACCAATTAAAGAAAAAAAGAATCTGATTTTTTTTTTTTTTTTCCCCTGGGATTTTCTTTTGGGTTATGGTATTTTACTTATTTTGTACAGATATCAATGAATTATTTGTCAGAGGAAAAAAGTCCCCAAATTTTTAAAATGAATTTATAACAATGTTAATTCTAAATTAGTTTAAATTCCTATCTAGTTTTCTGGAGTTAAATAATCCAAGTTTCAAAATGTCCAGACTATAAATGAAAAACTGTTTTTTTCTATTCTAAGAGAATAAACATATTTTTCAATTTTTACTTATCTAGAAAACCATACATTTAGTCATATACAGGAAGTTAAAACTAAGAAAAATTGTCATTTTATTATATTTGAATAAATAGGACCTGGTCAATGGAAAGAATAAATTTAGGACATACCTGACACAGAAAATACAGTATGCCTGTGTACAAATCTGCAAGTAGCTAGAGCATGATATTCTTTACTTAATACTAATAACAATGACATTAAATGCCTTTTTATATGCATTCCAAACTGTGGAAAAAAATATATTTTTCCTCAAACTTCAAGTATTTATTTAATTCCTTTCCATTCCACAGTACTGTCTATGGGTACTGTGTGCCATGTAGGACGAGTGTTTCTGAAAGATATTTCATGTCTATCAATAGACTACAGCTACAAACTCTACCAAATGCATGTCTTCAACTCTGGAGAATCACTGCTTTTAGAGAGGCAGTTTGTTTTTCTTTGCAGATATGACACTTTATACAGCCATTTATGCATGAGATGAAGTAAATTGCAGACTTAATAAATTTATGGCTGTTAAATGTGGGCAAACCTTCAAAGTCTTGGAGGGAAAGGAATAGATCATTTCAAATAAAAACTCAGAACTGTGGGTGTTCTTCTGATATGTTTGAATTTCTTGATTCAGGAAAATTGGGTTATAAAATTAAAAGAAAACAGGTTTTCTGCAGAGATTTCTGTCGTTAGCTGTTCATTTCACAAGAAATATTATGAAGCTATCCCTACCACTTGTAATTCTGAACTTTCTACTGCTAGATAAAGCTGCAACTGTAATCTCATATAATATTTAAGTGAAATGTCATTTTTTAATGACATATATATACATATTTAAAAATGACAATGTTTTGGCAACCTTTGTTTTTTTCAAATTTAAAAGAAATTTGGAAGGTTGTTTTATATTTTTATAATCTGTTTTGTTTCTGCATCAATTTAATTGATGTTTTTAAGTCTCAGGAGCACTGTTTCTGAATTAATGCTTGCTTTATGTTGGAAAATAAAAAGAAAAGATTTGGTGTTGTGTTTATCTATATTTGTTTCTAACATGAAATAATCAGCAATGGCAACATGTAACATGTTTAAGAATGACTTCACTAAGGGCAAATCATACCTAGCAAATTTGATGGCCTTCTACAATGGGGTTATAGTGTTAGTGTATAAGCAAAGGGTATCTGATGTCATCTACCTGGACTTGTGCAAAACATTTGACACTGTCCCGCATAACATCCTTGTCTCTAAATTGGAAAGGCATGGATTTGACGGATGGACAACTCAGTGGATAAGGAACTGGCTGGATGGTGGCACTCAAAGAGTTGTGGTCAACAGCTCAATGTCCAAATGGAGAACAGTGACAAATGGTGTTCCTCAGGGGTCGGTATTGGGACCAGCACTGTTTAACATCTTTGTCAGCAACATGGACAGTGGGATCGAGTGCAATCTCAGCAAGTTTGCTGATGACACCAAGCTGTGTGGCGTGGTTGACAAGCTGGAGGGAATGGATGCAATCCAGAGGGACCCTGACAGGCTTGAGAGGTGGGCATGTGCAAACCTCGTGTTCAACAAGGCCAAGTGCAAGGTCCTGCACGTGGGTCAGGGCAATCCCAAGCACAACTACAGGCTGGGCAGAGAATGGATTAAGAGCAGCCCCGAGGAGAAGGACTTTGGGGTGTTCTTGGACAAGAAGCTTAACAGCAGTCAGCATTATACACTTGCAGCCCAGAAAGCCAACTGTGTCCTGGCCTGCATTAAAAACAGCATGACCATCAGGTTGATGGACATGATTCTGCCCCCCTACTCTGCTTTGTGAGACCCCACCTGGAGTACTGAGTCCAGCTCTAGGAGACCTCCAACATAAGAAGGACATGGGTCTGTTGGAGGGAGTCCAGAGGAGGGCCACGATGATGATCAGAGGGCTAGAGCACCTCTCCTATGAGGACAGGCTGAGAGAGTTGGGATTGTTCAGCCTGGAGAAGAGAAGGCTCCAGGGAGACCTAATTGTGGCCTTCTAGTACGTGAAGGGTTCTACAGGAAAGCTGGAGAGAGACTGGTTGCAAGGGCACGTAGTGATAGGACAAGGGGTAATGGGTTTAAACTAAAAGAGAGTAGATTTAGATTGCATATAAGGAAGAAATTCTTTACTGTGAGAATGGTGAGGCACTGGAACAGGTTGCCCAGAGAAGCTGTGGATGCCCCATCCCTGGAAATGTTCAAGGTCAGGTTGGATGGTGCTTTGGGCACCTTGGTCTAGTGGAGGGTGTCCCTGCCCATGGCAGGGGGCTTGGAACTAGATGGACTCTGAGGTCCCTTCCAACCCAAACCATTCTATGATTCTATGATTCCACGATAATGGGATGATTCTAAGTATTTTCAACAAGTAAATTAGAAGAAGTTTAAGATACAGTTCTAATTAAAGACACAAATTAATGCCACAGATATGTCTAGAAATCAATCTTCATCTAAAACTGAAATACACATTAATAATTAAAACTGAAAATTGTATGTTCATTTAGGCTTCACAGACTGGCATAACTTGATACCATTGGCAGCTTCTGCTTGATAAGCCAAGACCAAAGCTGTAAAATTTACATGTGAGGACTGAGATACATAGGCAGAGCAATGTGAACACTTGGCACAATAAAAGCCCACCCAGTGTCTGGCTCTTAACAATGTTTTTAGTCCTTCACTTTACCAAATATTAAATTAATGCAAAGTAAATTTCATTTAAGTGAGAAATGCAAATCATTGGAGCAGAAGATCATGTAAGCCTTTCTGTTTCAACTGGAAAACACATTTAAAGCAATGATGAGAGTGAATTTCAGGTATGATCACTACTTTAAGAATAGTAAGGTTGTGAAAAACTTTTTTTGCCTGCAAAAAAAATGGTAAGACAGGGTTGTTTTTCTTCAGTTGTGTTTATTTGTATTTTAGCAGAATCTATGATAATATTCACAGTAGAAGGACTTGTATGCATGGTACTGATGCTTTAAAAAAAACAGACATTGATTTACTGAGAATAGTGAAGGAACCTGCCTTGGTTTGTGTAGTGCAGTACATGTTTTGTGCCATGTGAGAAGGAATAGTATATAATGAGGGCAGCTTTCTACCCTTCTCTGTCATGTGTAGATCCTTTCTTGACAGCAGTAGCTGCACATATACATACATTGAGTCAGAAATTGTAAATTATGTACATGACCTTCTAGTTCTTTTCTTTAGATGAAAATGCAGAATAAAATCTGTGCTAGTAAGCAATAACAGTTGAAGTTTTCTGATGTTTAGTTATATGACCCTATTTCCTGTTGCTTATAGCGTTTGTAAACTTGAAGTATCTGAGCTTCAATTTTCTGTGCCGGGTGTCTACTTCAGGTTGATTTGTTTTCTTTTTTGTGGTGAAAAGACTTTGTTGCTCTTGATGACATGATTAAGAAAAAATATTGCTTGCATTTGTTAAAAAATTCTGATTTGCATTTACAGACTCTGAGCAACTAGACATGTAAGGAAAGCGTGATGCTGAAGTACAGATTGCATTCATAATTTCTCTTTGCTTCACATGTGCATTGTGGTATGTTCTTGATTTGTTTCTGATTAATTACCATTAAAATAAGTCAGAATAATTTTTCTTACTATTTTAAAGATGCACCTTCTGTTTAGACCACAGTACAGACCACAGTTTACAGGATTTGTTACGAAAACTCATCCATCGCTTATTCTGTAAGACATGTGATGAGGCATTTTATTAGATTTTTAGTTTAAATCATGTGTGTTTTGGAAGCAAATCTTATATCAGCCTCAGTAATCATCCTTTGATATGCATCATAAAGTTGTTTTAGAGCTAGATTCCTTTCAGTTTAATTTAAACTGCAAGATGCACTCCAGGCACACACCTACTGTGCTCCAGTCAGGAACTGGCACTGCATCTGTAGAACAAGACTAGAGCTGATTGGAAGTAAATGCTGCTGAAATGCATTTAGGTTGTCAGCTGCTCAACACCAACTTTTTCATTCTTCAGATCCACTTCTATTGCAACACGCTATTTACTAACATAAATATAATCAGTGGCTTCTGTAAATCTTCATCTATTTATAGATTAGCCTAGAAAGTACTGTTGAAATTAGTGTTCAATTACAAGAACTGTTGAAATTAGTGTTCAATTACACTCCTTTATTTGAAAAATGGTATTAGAGCTTTTAATAAATGCACAAGGTAAAAATACTGTGAGAAACGAACCCTCATAATTTCCTTTAGTTTGAGATCTTCAGTATAAAATCTCAGTATTTAAAATTTTGATGTTCTCTTTAATGATATATTTACAAGGAAACATGTTCTACAATGTTTTTTTAATCTTAATTTTTGAATGTATGTTTGAATAGGCAAATTCAAGAAAGTTCACAGGAACAGAAATCTGAATATGTACCCAAGTCTACAAAAGAGATTTCATTCTATGAGCTTTACAGTGAGCACACACATATGAACTATGTGACATGTATGCAACAAATGTATCTCAGACTTTATAGATCACAAATAGTCACAATGGTTTGGAAATAACATCTAGTTCAACATTAATTCAAATAAAAATATTAAAGGTTTTTAGTGAATGCAGGAGACAATTAAATTTAAAATTTACAAAATAATGTCAGTAGTATAAGATTTTTCTATGACAGTTTTTAACATTAGTAAAAAGAAAATGAAGTAGGTTATAAGAAATGAAAAAATCATATTTGCTTGATCCTGAAAAAAATCTATTCACTGTTACATGTCTGTACAAGTTTTTTCAGACTGCCTTATTTTTTATTGACTCTGTCTTGAAGGTTCTTGTCACCTTTCCAAATTACTCTTTGTCTTTGCTTTGGATAACAATACAAATATAACCTTTTCATTTCCTTACCCAAGTAATCTCTGTATCTTCCCCATACTGCTCCATAATTCTGAAAGTTTTTTTAGATCTGTAGGGCAGGACCTCACAACAACCTCCAGCTAATCCACTGTACCTGTTACATGACCTGAAACAATAAAAAGGAAGGCAACTCTAAATGTTCTTCACTGTTAATCCTCCTGAATATGTTCTTTTCCTGGAGGCATATAATTGTTAAATTATTCTAAGGAAAGCTGTCACAATCCTGTTAAAACCAAACCACCAATTAGTGCCATTTTCTGGGGTTTTATTGATCACTTGTTTTTTTGTCCATTTAGCCCGTAAATTCTAAAGGCATGGGTAATGTCTTTTACAGCTCACATTGCAGTTGCCACAGGATAGTATTTACCAGGCAATCATAAAAAAGAAAAAACCACTAACGACCTCTCCCCTGATAAGCATATTGGAATAGCTGCAAGGGAAAAAAATTAACTGAACAAACCCATTTCTGAGGGAAGTTTCTTTCCTTTTTGTGTACTAATGTACATGAAGAAGCTGTTATTTATAAAGTAAACAGTATTTTTACTGAAGCTCTCCTATGATCATTATCTGTAGTTGATTTAGACTGTAGACTTAATTTTTCTCTCCACTGCAGTAAGAATTTAGGGTATCAGTATGTAATTTTATTATTTGCAAGTACTTCAGGTGCTGAAATTCTCATCTTTTCAAGCATCCCATTGCTGAGAATCCAATTGCTTTTTCCATCTTTGAATCTTCAGCAGGTATGTAACATTTCCTCTGCTGTAAATTGGTAAATGTTGCTGCTTGACATTTTTTATATGCTTAGTGTTTTGAGAGGGAAGGAGATAATCCCTCCATTTCATGCTTTTACTTTTTCTCAGTACCTTCACACTGGATAAATGTCCTGCACTGTGATAATTTCTGTCTGCTGCCAACAGCTTGTATCTGATTCTTTAAAGGGCCATTAACTTCACTCTAAATATTAATTGCAGAAAATATACTGTAATCATAAAGATCAGTCCTAAGGACAGAAGACTAAAAATATTTTTTAAAAAATCTATTGATATTAATTCAATTTCATATTCTGAAGTTGGTAACAAGGATAATAGTATGAAATGAGAAATATTTTGTCACTTAGGGACTATTGTCCTCCTACTAATTCCTATAATTTCAGACTATAAAAATCGATTTTATTAAGGTTGACCGATGTCAGAAGTTTCTGAAACTTTGGGGAAAAAAATCACCTTGGAATAAGAAAAGGCTTCTGCAAGTGATAAGCTGGAAAAAAAAAAAGGCCACGCCTAGAAAAGACATGGTTGAATAGTAGTATCCATTCTTATCTCTGTACTCATCCATTTAAGAGGAAGAGTGCTTCCTGCCATTGACATTTTATATGGTGTTGTATTTTTTTGATCAGACTCTGTCTTTTGCTGTCACATTTTTCTTTCAGATGAGATTGCAGTCAGAGAGAAGGGAAATCTGGATGCATTCTGTTTGTTTGTTTTAACCAGGAGAAGCTGTTATGGGGCTCTTCCTTTGGGTAGAAAAGGAACTTTGCATTTGATAAAAGCCTGATGCTTTTGCTCGTATGGGCTTTACAAGTCCGTGTTTCACATATCTGTAATGATAAGTAAAGCCTGTCTCTTACATCCTCCTTGAAGTTATAAAAACAGAAAACTCACTATGATTACATTACTATTTACATTTTCTAGTTTTATATGCAGCTACTAGTCTCATTGACTAGAAAAAAATTCTTGTCACCGATTTTAATGACAGCAGAATTGTGTTTTATATGTAGGTTACACTGTATCTCCCTGGCACTAAGGAAGTTGGTTGTTTCACAGACATCTATCTTTAAATAAACATTTCTCAATATAGCAGATTGCTCAGTATTTCTGTACCACAGAGGAGCATCCTCCTTACGTACCTTCCATACTCGTGCCAAGACTTTCAAAGGAATGCCTGCCTTGGCTTCTTCCTTCACAGGTTCTGTAAAAAGACAGCAGTAGTGATCATAATAACATTTTAAAGTTAAAAACTAGGATAAACATGTTCTTTTCCATATGGCATTCAAGTCTCATATTGTTACAGGTCAGCCTCTGAGCATCATTTTAAATAGAAAGCATGATACAGTGTCACAGTTTATATTATAATATTTACATTAATAAGTAAAGTGGCTTCATTATATAAATTCCACAAAATTATGTAATTTCTGTTATTCTCAGTCAGATGAGACAGAAGAATGAAGATACTAACCTGGATATTACAAATAGACATCACATTCCTCATTCATCAATGCAGAATTAGCAAAGCTGGGTGACTAACTAGGGTCATTCTGCGTTTCTTACACTGACACAGTGCAAAGTGCTATGCGTAAGATAAGAACTCTACCTGGGTTTTTTGTATCAAAAGGTAAGTAATGAGCCTACAAAAGAGAATTTATTCTATTAGACATGTAGAATATAAGACTTGAGAACCAGGATGGCAATCTAGTCCAACTACTTTAAACGTGAGTATGGTATTGATTGTTCTCATATAGTAAGAGTCATTTTAGGATATAATAAATGTATTGAAATTTCCTTTACAGCTTTTTGTGCCCAGAATATTTAGAAATTATAAACCTAACACAGCAATGAGGACATAAGAAAAATCCTAGCAGTATAAAACCATTGAGTAACATCTAGAAATATAGATTTATTTCAATAATACTTACAAAGTGGTGGATTTTTTTAACCCTAACTATATTAATTTAAGAAATCTCTTAAATCCATGTAAAAAGTGTTTATAGTAAAGCTTTTACCTGGCAATATATGTTGTTTAACCTTCAACAAAATGTAACGTTATAAAGAACACATTATTTTTTATTTAATAGTTATTTCCTCAAATTTTAAAATGTCATCTTTATGAGCTGTTTGTCACTAAAAGTCATTACAATTCTTTGTGAATTCGAATGTAATCTTCCACTTGTAGCAGATCAGTTTACTGAAATGACGTCCTGAAGACATTGTCAGCTTCATTAGGAAATGAGTTCTGTCTAGCCCCTTCATTTTATTCAAGAAAGTGTAATGTGATGAGATTTTCTTGTAATCCTGAAATATGACTGAATGAGGTTTTTTCAATGATTTCTCAATACTCACAGCAGTGTGTCCTTCTTAAAAAACATGGAGAATAATCATTCCCCTTTGATTATGCCTGAATTATTTTTGCACATAAATCATTGCTAATGCAATTTTTAAATTGTCAACTATTCCCCATTACAGTTTTATCTCAAGAACTACAAATAGTTTTTGAAAACTTTCAATGTCTGTAGGGAAACTCATATATTTTGACAGAATTATTTCTTTAACTGTTCTATGACACAGACTTTCTAAATGATAGTTTGTTTAATATTTGGAAAAACCTACCTACAGCTCACAGTAAGTTCCAGTTCTTCCACATCATTCACAATCCTTCAAAATGTAATTTCAGAAATACTTATATTGCCATTTGGAACAGCTTTCCAGTTTCATGGGAAGCATTTCCCTTTGGAAATTTTTTCCAACCAGTTTTCATAGTTTCAGGTAGAGAGTGTCTTTAGGATTCTTAGAAGAAGTGTGACTAATCCCTTTTTGGAGACATTTGGCTCTCTGAGAGAATGCTGATAAACAGTGAATTAAAGTAAATTGCAGATGAATAAAGTTGGGTCAAAGTTATTCAGCTCAAGAAGACAAAGAGAGTCTAGCAATAGTTACTGAAGCATGGAGAAAACAAATAAACAAACAAGCCAAATCAGCAGCTCTTATTTATTTTTTCCAGGTTAAAACTTTTTTTTTTTCTCACTGCTGTATACATCTCCTATACCTTTGTGAATGTATTTCCAAGATTCTTCTCCTTGATTCTTTTGTGATATTACATTCTGAGCATGTGTGGATGGGAAAGAAATCCTTCTGGGTTTTTTAAATATCTCTTTCTGAGAATTGAAGCAATCAAAAAAAATTCCAAGGCAACAAAAACATAAACCTCCATCATCCCAATGTAATGTTAAATATTTCTTTTTGTTGTTGTTTATATCACATTGCTTTATATTTATACAACAATTATTCTGGGAATTCTCTTAGGACCAGCAAAGTTTAATTAGAAAAGATCTATAATGTCATTTCAGCCACAGGAGTTTGCTAAGATGAAGGACATCTCCTCTTTTCCTGTGCATGAGACCCTGTATGAATTATCTTCTACTTTCAGCCTTTTCTAGTATGACTACAACTCTTTTGATTATGAAGGATCATTTTGCCTCATGAAAATGCACATGAAATGTTTGCTTTGACCCTGATTCTCCTTCACAGCAACAGTCAGTCTCCTCTTCCAAGCTATTAGTCCACAGTGTTTCTTCATGTCTGTGGATGTTCTGTATTGTACAATTTCTCTTTCTAGCTAGACAGAAACTTCACTTTTCTGCTTTCTTTAAAAAAAAAAAAAAATAAATTTGTCAAAATAACCTTGTTCCTTTGGCTGAACATATACAAATAATGATGGAGAAAATATTTCTTTTTAATTATCTTTGCATTTGTTTTGGTTTGCAGCACATTCCAGGGTTTGTTTATGTATACACATGCACACACACAAATAGAAGTGTATGTATTTTTTTGAATAAATAAGAACTGCAACATCTATCCAAGTTAGCAAGGTTTCTCTTCATGTGCTACCATGACATATAATAATTGTTGAGAAAATTGGTTCTATCTCCTTTCATTTTTAAACACTAATTTAGTTAAGACAGGTTGTGCTAATTATCTCTGCACAAGCTGCTCAAGTTATACTAGGTAACAAGTCTGCAATTTATGCCTGACTAACTATATTGATTTCTCCCTTGCCAGCTATAATCAGATGAATAAACCAATAAACAACACTTGTTCTTATCATCTCTGCAGTTCAACAATACTCAGCTTCATTTACTGTTTTTTGGCAAATATCCCTGTGGAACTTACCCTTTTCATATCTAGCTGCCATATGAGCTATCTTCTCATACCTGATACATCATTTCCCTAATAGCAGAAAAGTAAAACAAAGTGAATCCCTAACGAACATAAGCCTGCTTAGGGAGTCACATTCCACTGCTTTACTTTTGCTTTAAATCAATGTTTGCATTGTTTGGGGTTTTAACATCCTAATTTGCTGGTAATAGCAGCTGTTCTCTTAGCCTATGCATGGATACACTTATTTACTCTTCTCTCAGCTGCAAACAATACTGTATTTTTTAGAGACTACTCTAATTCTGAATTATTTCAACATCCTTAGATTTGACTCTGCTATCTTTGATTTCTGTTTCTCTTGCAAAGCAGGGAGCTTTGAACTATGGCTCTGTCTTGGTGACAGAGCACTGACACAGCTGGCAAGGACTTTATCCATGAACATGTTACCAGGCCAACCTTTTGAAAAGGTAGATCTAAGATTGGTATCAAGCATGGAAATCTGTTTTAATATTTAGTCCTTTTCTGAATGTGAGCTGGCTTGAAAGAGATTTATATTAGCTATGCACTATGACTCAACCAGAGTAGCGCCTTTTTCTTGGATCTTTGTCACTTGAAGCAGGCAATTATTCACTGAGTGAGAAAGCCTAGCTCTGTAGCTGAGATACAGAAAACATATCTTAAATTTCCTACTTTAAATCAAGTGTATGAGAGGTGAAAACCTGGATCTTCTATATCTAGGTGGATCTTACATGAAAATTTATTCTCTTCATCTTAGACATTTAATTAAGGAACACACACTAGGAATAATAAGACATTACCCAACAATAATTTTTAAATGTCTTAAACATCTCATAGATATCTTTCTTCCATGTATTAAAGGCAAGCGGGTGTGTGGAGGTTGTTGTTTGTTTGTTTGTTTGTTTTAAGATAAAAGATGCTGCGATCTCTACTTCTCTTTGAGAGGGAATGAAAATAAGTATCAAGATCTAGATTTTTTTCTCGGAAAAAACAGGTGCTACTTTCTACCCACTCTTAACTACATATCTCTCAAATGAACTGAACTTCATCCTAGGGAACACAACCATTGGAAACATACTTGATTTAGTTTTTAATGTGTATGTTTTTTAAAAATAAAATCACCTTAAATTTGACATTAAAAGCATTATTGTTTACCAGCACAGCTGTAAAGTGAGATGGTAGTGAAGAACAGGGAAGGCTTTGAGATCTTCAGTTTAAGATTTCCATCTCATAAACTCTTCAGGGTTCTCCTAAGACTGCTCTTCTGATTTTCTTCCTTCCAGAGTTTTTTTAGTTGAGTGGTGTTACAATATCACTGTTATCACCAAATATTTCAAGGATTTATACTCCACTTTAATTTCACTGCAATATTCTTTTTGTACCTTTCTACTTCAGAATTTGCTCTGCAGGTTACATAACGTTTTGGTGTTAGTATATAACGCAGGAAAAGGGTCTATACATCTAAGAAATGAATCCAAGTAGAAAGAATAGAAGTCACATTAGTTTTGTTTTTTAAACATTCACGAGACAATAAGGGTTAGAATGGTAGTTTGAAGCTAGCTTGGGCAAGGCTTTTAGACCTTTAATAACAAGGTGAAGAGGGAGAGGTTAAGATAATCAGAGAAGTTTCAAAAATGTCCAGGGAAATATACAACATTGACTATTTTGTGACAGTGAAATATTCACAGATTTGCATTATGGATCAATGTGAACAGTATGCAAACAGTAGCTTTGGAAATGAGACTGGTAGTGGAGTGGGACATAATGGTCAGTTCTGTCAAAGTATCCTGTACAATAGGAGTTAGGGATATTGCCCACTGGGAGGACTAATTTTTAAAAACGTGGTGATGCCTCTAAACTTTTGCATATTCCTACCATATGTTTTATAAAAGTTGTCATATCTATTATCCATATAGGCCATAGCAGTAAAAGTAGAATGTAGTAAATGTAGTGAGGATTTACTTTAAAACTTACTGTGTTTACTTGGAAAAAAACTTCCTACTGTTTTCCTGTTGAACTATTGCAGTGTTATCTGAATATTGCAGCCTTGCATTGTACCACTTAGCAAAAATTAGTTGCAAGTTGCAAGTGGCAATATATCACATTAAAATTCAGTGTAAAATTTTCAGGATCATTTCCCTTTACAAGAATTTTGAGATTTCCCAGGCCCAAAATTCATCTATGTCTCACTCCATCAGTTTCTGTAATACAGAAATTATCTACCTGGTCTGAACTACTGTTTCTGCTGTAATTGCTGAATCATTGACATGTGCCCCTGCAGGATGGTGGCATGACCCCGGTACTCATTAATGGGTCTCTGCTCTCCTTTTGCAGCTGGCTTACCTAGCAGTTTCACTGCAAATCTAAAAATGTTACAGAAGGTGGCATTTGTGTTATAATAACCTTTGCAACCCTCTGACAGCTCCTTACAACCTGGAGCTCTGAATAAGGTTTAATATTTTCAGATGAATGACTATACCTCTCCAGGAGTATAATATGTGCTTATATGGATTTTTAATTAAGATCTGCCCTAGGTGTCCCAGAACACAGTAGCAAAATGACATTAACTTTATGGGCCAGGATTAGGCCCCTATTGCATAAAAAGAGGAAAAACTACATTGCTTTGCTCATTTGTCACAAATGTAACAGTCCAGTCAGAAAAACGTGTCCTCTCTGTCTTCATAATGTTAAGAACGTCTGGACAAATAATAACAGATTTCTTTCCCTCTTTCTATTTAGTCAAGAAATTGTTGCAGATTCCCTTAAATCGATTTGGTCTTCTTCCTCTGGCATAAAACGGTCTTTTGAGTTCTGTCTGCTCTATGGCAGTTTCTCAAGCTCCTAAGTCACTGTGATTCATGTTCTAGTATTATCTGCCTTTGCTTTTATACTGGAGTTATCGGTACTGCTGCAGCATTGTAAAGCACAACTAAAAGATATGCTATAGCTCAAATGGAATTTATGGGATCAATATAAACATTATTGGATTAATTTCTTGGTGTTATGCATGAAGCAAAAATTAGTAGGTCATAAATTGTGCTCCTTGGCCCTAAAATGTATGAAAATAGTGAGAATAGTTATATAGAAATTCATCCAATCATTGCCTCTGCTTAAGTTTGCACATCAAGGTTAAAATGACTCTATCAATATGCACATAGACTACAGACCAGATTTTCAAAAGAAATTATCTTTTGCTTCAGCAATTAAAAAGAATCTGGATTTTCATAAAACCCAAGCACTCAGCTTGCCAAGTACCTCGCACAATCTGGTCGCTAATTTTTGTGAACTGTTTTAAAAGTACAGCTCTATTAAAACTAATTACAGTTTTTATGGTTGTACAAACATGTTTTCTGCCCCACATTTCTGAGAGGAACAGAAATAAATGGAGATATTCACCATGACATTTACCTGCTGACTTTAGAGATCTACATCCACACTAGACTCTTTAAAGTCAACAGACAGAAACAGGCATAGTAAGGGCATGATCATCTGCCTTGTTTTGGACATCATTGATAGCTTGTGGCAAATAGCACTGGTGAGGAATGCCTGATTTTGTCTAGGGATCTAAATGACTAACTTTACTGCACCTCTATATGTGTGATCGGTTTAATCCTCGTCTAATTGCATTTACGTTGGGAATGTAGGAATTCAAGAAGGGAGTAAGCTAGTGAAGAAAAAAAAAATATTTCCCTACACTATTTCATTTGTCATAATCTTATAATAATAGATGGTATTTTCTGACAAAAGTGTGGTGAGCTAATTGTCGGTGCTGCTACCTCTGGGGAGTCTTGCAGTGCTCACAGTGCTTGAGACTTGGGGGACTAGACTGTGTCTGCCTCTGCCCCGGATTTCCATTACTGAACAAGTAAGTCTTCCCGTGCTTATGGGTTTTGTTCATAATGTATAGAATAACATCTTTCATTGGGGTGCTGCCAGGAAGAACATGCTTGGTTTGTGGGAGACTCAATTATGACAAAGATGGAGACAAATCGGTACTGAAACACAAATATTTTGCTTGCTTTAGGCAATGATATTTTCTTTAGAAATCACCTCTCCTAGAAAGATTGTTACACAGAAACATTTTTTGAGCATTTAATTCTCTAAAATATATTTGATATATGTTTTCATTAAGTTAATTTCTTTCTATTTATAATTTTCCCACAGATCAGAACTTATACCAATTTCCCTTTCTTTTCTCTTTGTAGCTAATCAGCTACCAGTTCTGATATTTTTTGCTGTCTTCCAGACCTTCAACTCATTGATTTTGAACTTGCACCCTGGGGAGCTCACTCTGCTGACACTCTTCCTGATACTAAGACTACCTATATATTTTTCCAAAACAATAATCTACATCACTAAACAGACTGTGCAATTAGGAGACAATGTCAGGGCCCTGAATGGACCAAAAGGCTTTCCAGCATCTTCCTCCCCTGCCTGTGTGTTTGGCTGCCTATGTTCAAGATCAGCTCTGATTTTGCTTAGCTGCACAACCTGGGATCAGACCGCAGTGAAAACAGGTACGCTGTGCGAAGGAGCTGTGGGGGTCTCTGTGAGTAGCTGCATTTAATCTCAGGTTCTTGCCCTAGGTCCTTGTGTGAGTTTCGTTCTAGCTGTGCCTCTGCCCAGCACTGCACCGTGCTGTCCCGGGTCTGTCTCAGACCTGCATGGATGTGGCTGGCAATCACAGGGCTGTTGGCTGGTCGCTGCTGCCAAAACCTCTGCTCTTCCTGCATACTTACTGTGGGACGGTGTCCCTTGGTGGTGGGGTCATTGCCCTGCCAGCCTTGTCACTCCTGCCTTCTCTTCCCTTGCAGTGCAGCCTGCCCTTGCTGCTCCCTGAAGTAATGTGCTCTGTGACACATTAGCAAGTACAATGGCTAAGGTAAGGCTCTATACATAATACTCTGAAATGTACTCATTAACAGAGTCCATCACTATTTCTGCAATGTGGAAGGTGGCTGCAGATAAAGACTAATCTTTACTACAGGAAATTCATGGTACCAGGCTAATCCTTGAGTACACTGCATGGGTGCATAATGTGGTACTCTTTTAACAGAAGTGACTTCTGTTATTTTTCTCTGAAGTAGTTTTCTCTGAGGAAAAATATGTCCATATTTTTTTCAATATATTTTTGGACAGTAAATCTTTTCTCCTTTCTCAGTTAAATGTTTACTCATTCAGCTATACACTGAACTTGGGGAAGGGGGAGGGAAAACCCTAAATAATAATAGAAATGACAAATTGTGGATGTTAATGTGAAACACTACAAGACCCGAAGCCAGAAAGTAACTGTATGAGATGATGCAAAAAAACATATTCTGACACCTGACAACTGAAACCAGTTGTGCCTTAAGGCAATGGTGTTGGTAAGTACATGGAGAAGTGCCTTGTTGTGTTCCCACAGTGCCCTAATAATGTTTCAAATGAAAACAGCTAGCATCAAACACAAAACTATATGGTCCAAACCCACTGTTTACTTGCTAAAAGAATTAACATTTGGAACACTATTCTTAAATTAATATATTATATTGCATTGCAAAGAAGCAGTACACATGTTTAGTAGTTCCTTATGCAGAGGTTATTTGTAAACTGCAGAAAACCTTCCTAGAGGCAGCAGTTTCAAGAATGAAAAATGGTATTTAGGATCCTGGATCACAAGTGGATAAACTGGTCAAAGATATACAAGCAGCTGACGGATCTTTAGGAACTGTGTTGAAAGTAGCTGCTTCAGGCTTAGACCCTTTTTAATATGTAAATTTGAGAGCTTGATAGTGAAAAACGCTTCTTTGCAGGTCATTTTGCAGTAGAATAAAAATGAAAACTATTCTGTTTATTTGAGGAAACAAGCTTTCTTCCCCCAGCTTCTCACTTTGACATCCCTCTTCTACTTGTGTATATGATCATAAAGATTTATAATTTCTGTCTAAAACCCAAGTTCCTTAATAAGTGTTCACCATCAAAATATGCTGTTACAGATGGACAGTTAGAAAAGTGGAAAAAAAAATCCTATCTATGCTGATACAATTAAAGCTGATTAATCTTTCTGATGCTGGTTGGTAATGTTAAGTGATCAATGAGAAAAAGAGATGCTACCATTTAAATTCTATCTCCACTAGAGGGCTTTGCTAATATAGCTATTGTCAAAAGCTTCTGTACTTCAGATTAAATTTTTAAGTAAATTAATTGAAGTGCTAGTTAATCAGCTTCCCCTCCCTTCCCTCTGCTCAGAAAGGCCCAGTCTGGCAGGACTCTCCTGTTGTGCAGCTGAGCAAAAGGGACCCATGGGTGGGGGAAGAGAGACTGTACTCCAGCAGCCAGTGTTGGTGAGGCAGGGCCAGAGGCTGCTGAGTTCTGCTCCTAAAATTGGTTGGGAATTTTATGCTAAGGGGGCACTGGAAGCAAAGTAGAAATAATTTAGAATGAAAATTGTTGTCATCACCTTCCTTCACAGAAGAATTTTCAATTGCCATGAAGTTACAGAATCTGGATTTCTATGGATCTATGAATTTTGAATCTCTTGCTGAACAATATTTTACTAAGAGACATAAAGAGTGCTCCCTTTTTTGTTCCCTTCTCCAGGCCTGATGATAGCTCATAGCTTTACTGTTGAGACAAATTTTTTGAGCAATGGAAGTTGTGAGGAGTTCAGGGGGTGTAGCTATGGTGGAACAGTATGAAAGCCTAGAGCTTGGAGTAATTCATATACCAGAATATACAAGTTGGGAAAAGGCAACCATAAGCAGTAGTGGTGAAACTGGATAAGTGAAACAAATGAAACACTGTATGCCACAGAAAGCATAGAAGGTCTTGTTTTCTTTATATGTAAATAGGTATGTTAGATACAGACTCTTCTTTCTACAAAATTATAATGTACTTTGCACTGACATAACTTGCTGTTTTCATATTTCAGATGGAAAGCAGTACTGTTCTTTGCTTGCCTGTTGTATTTCACTTGAACTTATGAAGTGAGTTTCTCTTCATGGAGTTCAAAATGCTGGTAAAAGTTTGAAGGCAGAAAGGTAAGACTTCAGAGTCTGAATACACACTGGAGTCCACTGAATTCATAGCTAACAGAGAAAATTACAGTATGTCCTAAAGGAGCCATATATGCTCAGGATCCTCTCATACTTTCGGAGCAGACAGAGGAAAAAGGTCAGAATTGATGTACCATGGCAAGGAAATTACCCTAGGTGCTGTAGAAGGTAATTTCTTTCCACAGGGAGATGAATTTGTGGATTAAATACTGTTGAGCCCCAGCTCTAATAATTATTCCTGCACTATTCATGTATTCATGAAGGGATTAAATAAAACTATCCTGGATAAATCAAAATATTTGGACATTTGGACATGTCTAAACAAGTTTAGACACATATAAAGTATATATATGTTATTTAACTTGAATGTGTTCACACAGAACTGCACCCAGAAATCTACCATGGCCAAGATCTAAACCTGACAAGCAATAAGCATATGTTTACTTTCATGTATCAGTTTCTTCAATCTATTCTGTAGAACAGTTCACATGATTAAAAATAAGCATTTTTTTTGTCTTTCTTCTCTATGACTATGAATCTGTTAATAAATGAAATAGGGTGGAGTATGGGTGCACAAGGAACTGAGTGTACAGTGTGTTCTACAAGATGAACCAATGCTCAATAAGAATTTTGAGTAATTTTTATTATTTGTAAATTAACACATTCTTAGTGATGGTAGCTAATCATGTGAACACACTTTGATTATTGCCAATGTGAAATGAAACGTGGTACTTTAGCATACAGTTGTCTTCATTGCCCTTTAAAATACTCTGGCTTACTTTGTATTTACAATAAATTAAGAGCATGCACAAGGTCAAAAGCTGCACTTCCATGAGTGGACAAAAAATTATAAACTCTCTGGTGTTTGACTGTAATGTTAACAAAATTTATTCATGAAAACTTGAAAACAATTTAGAAATGCCCAAAAAGGTTTGAATCTGATTTATTTCTCAACCCTAAGCAGACTATGTTCATTGACCAGATGATGTTTTAGAGTTTTATCTTAGAGGATATATTAAAAAACCAATGCAGATATAAGAAAAGTATACTTTAGAAAGTGTTGTCAGAAGTGGTGTATGAGTGATGTTCTTCAAAGTGTGTGGGTATAATTCTGGGTTCTTTGAGGTCAAGCTGATTTCAGTGGACCTAGAACTTCACAGATACAGAAGACGCATACCTACACGAGTTGGGTTTTGTAAAGAACATCACTGATATCCAAAAATAAAGTAAAGGAATTATTATTACTACAACTGGTTCCTCTTTGGTTTGAGTCAACAAAAATGAGGCAGTTGATAGAAGTTACAGAAACAAGCAAAAGTTTTATAATCCTTTTGAAAATGGGTTTCATAATGAAAGTATCACATTATACCAATAAGGAAAAAAGTTCTGATAGTCCTTCAGAAGACCTGCCCAAATAGAAAACTTAACAAAGAAAATCATTATTCACTTGGCTGAAATTTAACATAAGTCACTATAGTTCTGAAGCAGACTGACAAGTACAGTAAATTCTGGTTCATTTTCCACCTCTAAACATTTTAAGGTGTTATCCTAGTTTTCTGGACAGCTCCTAAATTCTCTAGCTAAACTGAGTCTATATTAACCTTTAAAGTTTATTGGTTTTAATTAGTTTTCCTGGCAGCAATGACAGTGAAGAGATACAAAATGTACTAAAGCACGTGGTGTCTTAGATTATTCTAATAATTTTCCTTGACCAGTAAGTTTTTGAAAAAATGGATAATATTGCCAATAGGCCCACCATTCTTCTTGTGAAAGCAATGCATTAGTATTTTTATTTTATGTGAAATCAAGCAAAGTATGGCAATGTTTTTTTTACTATTAGAATAACACCACACCTGAAGTAAAAAAAATACTAAGATGGGAGACAAAGAAATGTATATAGAGAAAAAGAAGGCAGCAAAAGATACAGCAACAAAAGGAATAAAACCCCCAATAAGAATAGAGACAAGTATGAGGAAGAGGAAAAATATCCAATAGTAAAGAATGTATAGAAAGAGAATTACAAAGTCAAATGAAGTCAGACCAGAAATAGAGAAATATGACACAAGAAAAAAGAAAAAAAATGTAAAAAGGCAATGTAAACAGAAAGAAACATAGGAAAAAAAGGAAACCATCAATTTTAAGTACTTGGTGGATGGCAACATTATGGAAGATGGATATATAGGAGAAAGCCTGGAGAAAAAAATAAAAATAAATAAATTAAGGCAGCCCCCCAAAATTTAGGGAACTCAGGTACTTAAAGCATGTATTTGGCAAGAAAGCAAGAATGAAAGGGGAAATTGTTTATTCATTTCATCAACAATGGGAAACGGCATATAAATATACATGGGTAAAACACTGAATGCCTCTTGAAATATTAATTTTATGCCATTCATTTATTCTCAAAGGTGGAAAAGCAGTGCATATTTCCTTTCTTTGCTACAGGTGTTGTTTTCTGAGATGGACTAGAAATAAACTAGAAATGAGTACTGATTCTCGGAGTGATGAGACAAAGAATACCAATGGAACATCTTCTGCCTGTAGCAAAACCTAGAGGTGTTTGGTTTGAGATGCTGTTTTCCATTTTCCCCTGACTTTGCAACCTGTACAGTCATGACCTGCATCACTCTTAATGAGGATTAACATCATTTCAGAAAACCTTAAGTCCATTAGTAACAAAAATCTGCAAGGTCAGCTAGAAGGTGTCTATTTGACTACATGATGACTGCCTCCACTTGATTAATGCAGTCAACTTAGACTATTGAGATGTAAAATGAAGCAGTTTGTATACATTCTGCTTTACCCAGAGGCTATCATTTTCAAAGTCATTTCTGGCACCTAATACAACATAGAAATTGAAAAAGTTGGAGCCAACAATTTTTCATTTTGAAATGTCTTTTTTAAAGTTGGAAGATGCATATTTAATGGTTCACCTGAAGCTAGAATCTTCTATTTTATGTTGCAACAGTAACTAATTTATAGTGACATTTTGGATTTAGGATACAAGAGAGTACCTCTGGTTGGAATGAAAACTTTTGAACTTGGCGTAGCCTTGTCATAAATTGCATTCTTAGGTCTAATTATGGCTCAAAATTTCAGCATATTTAAGTTGATGTAAAGTTTTTGAGGTAATTTATTAATGGCTGTAATAAATGTCATATCCACTTTTAGTATTTGTGATTAAGTGCTCTTTTGATTGAAATTTATCTGTAGTTTACAGTGTTAAACTAGATGTATCTCAGTAAAATTTTCTTTAAATTTAGGTGTAAAAAGGAAAATAAGTTATTTACTTCTTTTCTTCAAGAATTAGAGATAGTAAAATAGTGATTATTAAAGAATTAGGGATATATGCAAAGGCAACATTTCCCTACAGTAGTGTTAATATGGCATGAAAAGGTCGAAGTATAAAAAAAGGGAACTTCTGCCATTGTTTAACTTGTACTTCATATGTGCATATTTCTGGAGAAAAAATTTAAACACTGTTTTTTCATACATAGTCCCCTTGCTTTCCTACAGATTCTACCCAACAACTTGTACAGATTAGGGAAATAATAATCTTCTGTGGTTTCAAGGTATTCTAGGTACATGACAATGTCTCATGGGCACTGCAGACTGCTTTTCCATCTCACTGGAGATGAATGATAAACTGAAATTTCAAAGGTGTTAGTCATCAAGTGTCACAAAATTCAACTTAAGTACTTCTAAGAATCTAATCATAATTATGCAATGGTACTTCCAAGAGTATTTGCTTCAAGCAATGTTTTCTGACTTTTAATTAGAAAATTAATTCAGTCCAGCTGCAGAACAATGATGAGCTATGATGTATTTTTCTGTAGTGTCCAAGTGATTCTTCTTTCCAAAGAGGTCGTTTGGTTGGGGTTTTTTTTACATTAATCTCTCTGTTTTCATGGTACATGGACATTCCGCTGCTGAAAGAGGCACTAGCTGGTAATTAAAACAAAGTACTTGTCAATCTTAGCACATGTAATCATTAAACACAGGAGGTGCAGTATAAAATAGTACCCTTGTAAAATCAAAATATGTTGACCATCATTGGCTATGTTTCAAAACCAATAAAAACAATGCCAACCTACTAGAAGTTAAGATGGCTATACGAAAAATACCTAAGAAAGTCTTTCTTTCTATGAACTCTTTCTAAAAATTTGTCAGAATGAAACAGAATAACAATGTGATATTTTCTTGGTTTCAGCTGGAATAGAGTTAATTTTCTTCCTAGTAGCAAGTATAGCACTGTGTTTTGTGTTTAGGATGAGAATAATGTTGATAACACACTCATATTTCAGTTGTTTCTAGGCAATGGTTACACTAAGTGAAGGACTTTTCAGCTTCTCCTACTGCCCTGCCAGCAAAGAGGCTAGGGGTTCACAAGAAGCTGGGAGGGGACACGGCCAGGACAAATGGCCCAAACTGGCCAAAGGGATATTCCCTACCATACCACAAAATCATAGAATCATTTTGGTTGGAAAAAACCTTTAAGATCATCAAGTCCAAGAGTTAACGTAGCACTGCCAAGTCCACTACTAAACCATGTCCCTAAGCACCACATCTACGTATGTTTTAAATACCTCCAGGGATGGTGACTCAACCACTTCCCTGGGCAGCCTCTTCCAGTGCTTGATAACTCTTTCAGTGAAGAAATTTTTCCTAATATTCAATCTAAAGCTCCCCTGGCGCAACTTGAGGCCATTTCCTCTTGTCCTATTGCTTGTTACTTGGGAGAAGAAACCAACACCCACCTGGCTACAACCTCCTTTGAGGAAGTTGTAGAGAGCGATAAGGTCTCCCCTCAGCCTCCTCTTCTCTGGACTAAACAAACCCAGTTCCCTCAGCTGCTCCTCATAAGACTTGTGTTCTTGACCCTTCACCAGCTTCAATGTTCACCGTATGATGTCAAGCTCAATATATATTTTGGGAAGGGGAGGAGTGCATTGCAATGTCAAACCCTATAACCTGGCCCAAAGGAACCGGGGTGGAGATTGTAATAGAATTACCTTTAAATTGTTATAACCCATGATTTGAGTGGCATGTTATAGGAATTGCTATAGCAGGAACCATCTGAACCAATGGAGGACAAGCCTTACAAAAAGCAGTGCAAGTGCAGCAGTG